>VXAB01009273.1:169831-224771 GCA_013399175.1 Odontophorus gujanensis
AAAAAAAAAAAACAAAAAAAACACATGGAAAACTCAACCTTCATCTGTTTGGCAGCAATGCATTAGCCAGGTTTCACCATTTCAGATCATCTCATGAGGCTCAGGAAAACTGCACCTCTAGCAAGTGATACTTTCTGTGAAAGAGAAGAATTGTGTCTATTTCCTATTTCTGTATCAACAAGGCAGCTGTCTTCCTCAGAAAGCAAACTGCAGTTCCTGTATGTGACTTCAGACGTTCCATCTCGTGTCTATTTCTTTTTTATTGTGGAAGAAACTTCAGAGAAAGTTCAGCAGAAGTCTAAATGGAAACGCAGACATGGGCACCGTTCCTCATCTGGGATGACCTGTGGTCAGACACCAACCTGACAGCAGCTTCTTATCAGATTAAATCTGTATCCCAAGCAATAGTGGGAAGATAAGGGGCACAAAAGCAGAATGACCATCACTATTATTTGCTCCAGTGCATGAACATGTGTGGGCACTGAGCAATCCAAGACGGACCTTAAATAAATCTGGTCCTTGCTATGTGGAGTCCTAAAGCAAAGTTTCTCATTCCACGTGACTGAGACTTTTGAATACTCCCTTCACAACCAGCAAATCAGGGCTGGGACTTAAATCACAGCTGCTCATGCAGCTCGAATACACCCATCTGGCACAGGATACTCTGCTCTGGCTGTAATGGTGATGCTGTGTGGCCAAACAGGGAACCCATTTGGCATCAGTCTCTCACAATTGTGGTTTTCCCTCTGTTGTCTTGGCAAATCTGTACTGTGCTGGCCAGCAGCCAAGGGTAACCTACCACATGTATAACCAGGCAGGTAAATCAGTGCCATTAGGCTGCTTGAAGCTGGTCAGCTGCTAAGAATGAAACAGTGCAACAAAAGAGACCAAAAAAGCACGATGACATGAGTTCTGATGCCTTGCATTGCATGATGGCTGCAACAGACACTACGTATGTGTAGGCAAGAAGATCAGTGAGTGTTTCATCTGCAAGGCACTCTAAATCTGGGAGACTGACTGGATATGGAAGCAGCAGGCTGAAAAAAGTGTAAGTTAGCAAGTTCAGGGTCTTTATATATATCTGCACATGAATTAGTACAGGTAATTGTACCAAGCTGTACAAACAAGGAAAAATAAAAGGTGCAGAAGAGTGTCTGAGCCCAGGGAGAAGGATGATCCCTACTATAAAGAATAACTAGCCCTGTGTGTTGACTATTCAAACTACTGCTTCCTGCAGCAATTAACTGTAGATTAGATGAGGCTAAGCTAATCCTTTCACAGCAGAAAGGAGTTAAGAGATAACAACACTCTTCATTAATGACTGCTGCAGTGTGACTCTGCTCAGTACCACCAGAGAAGGGAAATTCCCAGAGATTTTCAACATGCTCTATGAGAAAGGGTTCTGAACATCATGAGGCAATTATCACAGAATCACCCAGATTGGAAAAGACCTCTGAGATCCCCATGCCCAACCCCAGCCCACCCCACCATGCCCACATCCCTCAGTGCCACATCCCCACAGCACTGGAACACCTCTAGGGACGGTGACCCCACCACCTCTCTGTGCAGCTGTGCCACTGCATCGCAGCTCTTTCAGAGAAGAAACCATCCCTAATATCCAACCTGAACCTCCCATGGCACACTTGTTTCAAAGCCAAAGAATTGGCATTACTCTGATGCTGGAAAAGACAGAAGGAAAGAAAAGAATCCAGCTGTAATAAGGTGAGAAATTAACAAAAATTCTGCAAGGTCACACATCAAGCAAGAAGTGTTTTAATGCTTAGGGATACAGCAAAGATACAAATCATACCTGCAGTGATCTACATTAATTTCATCAGTTCAGGAAAGAGAATGTCTGATTGATTCATGGCAATGTCCACAGAAGTGATGCAATGTGTGAGGACAGATGGATGAAGAAACCTAACATTCTTATTGTGTATTTACACTGGCTGTTTCACTTGCATGCCATAGTGTTGATCACACATCATCCAAAAGATTTATTACACAATGTGACAGGATTCAGGAAAGCAGAGAAAACGGTGATGGATGTGGGAAAAACAAGGCATATTCTGCATGGAAGGACCACAACTGAAACACACAAACCCAGTTAAGCATCTTCTCATCCAGGTGCACGTCCTGTGGGGAAGCACCGTGCTCATGGCCACCGACACTGCTGAGCATGAAGCAAACAAAAGTGCAGCTTAACATCTGAAACCCACGCACACCAACATGCTGACTTGCTGGCTCTGAGACATTTGAATAGCAGGAACACAAACCACATCCTCTCCAAAGCCCATCACTGCATGAAGTAGAAACTCAACTCAAATGCAGGCTCCTTTGCTCTACTTTCATATTCAATCCGCATTTCAGTTTTTATGTTGTCTTGGAACTAAGAAAACAAATCTTTCAGAACCAGCAATGGCAGCACAAGCTAAAATCCACCCCTGGGAGGGTGATGCCACAAAGAAACACTAGAGCAATTAGTGCATCCTCTGGATGCATACAAGCCCTCGGTGCTACAACGGCTGCAGACTGACAGCTGTAACCACAGCAGCTTCTCAAGGGCAAAAGGAGAGCTCCAAAAGCTGAGCAAGGCTGCTTGAAATCAGCTATGGGCCCCAAAGCAAAGCGGTGCGGATGGGGCTGGAATCCTAAAAGCAATTCAGCTTGGAAAAGACCTCTAAGATCACCCAGTCCAACCCCAACCCATCCCACTGTGCCCACTGACCGTGCCCCTCAGCGCCGCATCTCCGCGGTTCTCGTGTTCCGTGCTCATTCACAGGTCAAAAAGCAAAGCCCGTTGCAAAATGAGATGGGGAGGGATAAGCCAAAAATGTTAGTAGAAAATAAAAGAGAAGACGTCATTCTGTATATTCCCAGAGCACGAATGTATGTTTCTGTCTACTGGTCTCAGAAAAGACATGGGAAAGCTGAAAAAGATTCAGCAAATGAAACAAAGACAGTTGGAGGCTCCCTGCAAGGGCTAAGGGAAAAAGGAACAAAAATACATCCCTGGGTCCTTGGACCTGAAAACTCTCAGACAGTTTACAGCCCTTTAAGGACTTAGCATGCAGCCAAGAGCAGGTATAAGGCAAGGATGTGTATGCACAGAGAAATATTCCAACTCCCACAGGACAAGGCTTGAGGAGCTACGCTTGTTTCCTCCAGATTTAAAAAGAAGTAGAGCAAAGTGAGTTCTCTCTTCACTTCAGGCTTTCTTAATTGGAAAAATACGTGGAGCAAAGACTATACTTCTTGATGCCGTTAAATCCTAAGAGCACTTCTGGAGGGAAGCTGCAGAAATAATTACAGAATGCAAAGCAACACCTGGGAAAGCAATGAACCGAGTGAGACACTGCTGCTAAAATACTCTGTGAGCTGCTCTGCATTGTTCCTACATAACCAAAGATTTTCTTCATCAGCTGAAGGTCCTGGAAGATGGGGACAGGGCCTGACCAAAAAGAACTTCAATGGATTCAGGGATTCTTCTCATCCCAAAGAGGAATGAGAGGTAAGGGATGCAGATGTCACCTTGATAACGGGTGGTGAGGACAGAGACATGACTGTGTGGCAGTGCCAAAAAATCCCACAGGTATTGGAGAGTTCTGGCTTGGTGCAGTCAAACCCAAGCACACATAACCAGGAGAGCTCCCAAAATAATAACTCTGCACACTTGGCCCCTGGTTTTTAGGCCAGCTGGTTCACTCTCAAGGTTTCATGACTTCCTGCTGTTGGTTTGGCTGGGAGAGGAGCTTGCCAGGTGAAGTTTTAACAGTTCCCTTAGATTAAAGTCGAGGAGACAAAGTGGAACATGTGTCAGCCAAACCTCATGAAACTCAATTTGTTAGATAAACTGAGACTGGACCCAGCACACAGCCCCATGTCCCAGCTGCAAGAATCCTGGAGAAGACACATCTGCAGCCAATTACCACTGCAATCTGTGGGATAGAGGCTCCTTTACACTATTGTCTTCTTACTTTAAATGTAATCGACACAGAAGTATTTCTTCTGAGAAACTAAGCTACAGCAGAAGTTTAATTGTGGTAAAGGCCAAATTAAATGAGAAATTCCTTTCTGGCAGGAGCCAATGACATCTCGCAAGGTATCAGGTTCCTTCAGGGCTTCCAAACCCTAAAATATTGATCAATCTTAGAATAACCTGAGATGGAAGGAACCCGTAAGGATCACTGAGTCCATTTCCGATGCTGCCTTGTGTCTTCCCTTTGTAGAGTTCCAGCTAAGACAACATTAAGGACTCTTCCTGAAGCCCTGGGACAGAGGAATGCACTGACTAACCACAGCCCCAGACACTGCAACTGAAGGGTTATTCGATGATGTGTCCATTTTGGTGCTGTACCACACCACGCCATTTGCTTATCCAGTGTTGCCAAAGGCACTGCTGGGAGGAATGCCACAATCCTGCTGGCACTGTGGTGCTCAGGGCACGCTGTGATCTCTGCTGTCAGCGTGTAGCATGGGACTGAGCTCTGCCAGCAGCCTGTCCTGCCACCCAACAAGCATCATCAAGGCTCATCATTCTCATCCGGTGCCAGTTATTAGCACATAAAAGTGAAAACAACAGATAAGTGAAGACACTTGAATTATTTTGACTACTTCTTTCACTTTTTCCTGGCTATCTCCTCTTAGACAAGTTATTTACTTTGTAGGATCTGAATTTAGCAGGATATCTGTCTGTTTGAAATCACAAACTCATAGAACACAGGATGGTTTGGGTGGGAAATCCCTCTGGTTTCCAGCATATATCTACTCCCTTTTCTAAAAGAAAATTTAGCAATAATCCTCCAGCTATGTTTCCCTTTCACAACTAGAGCCAAATAAACAAGAAAACAGATGGATGTTGCTGATCCTGCTTTGGGAGAGCAAGATTAACTGCTTGGCTGCAACATCCCTTTAAGCTCAGTAGTTCTGTTGTACAGAACTACACAAGTCTCAGCTCGTTCAGGCAGTAGTTTACTTTCTGATTTATTGCCTTCCCTTCCCTTGATACTGTATGAAGTGGAGAACTGCACTATTAGAGCACAATGGCTTAATCCTATGCAGGAAAACACCTGGAGAAGCACTGAGCTGGAAAGGAGGAAACAGAAAAGCAGAGGGAGATCTTACAGGGAAACAATGGGGATGGTGACAGAAATCATACTTCCTTGGCTCGCACTCAAGTAATTCCTAAGACCAGATGAAGATTTTCTTAAATTGATGCTGCACAAAGGACTGGCTGCTTTCCTCAGGCTTAGCAGAAGAAACTGAAGCACACCAAATTACCTCACATCATGCAACTGCTTTGATTCTGTGGCTCCAAAGGAAAATCACCCTTAGGGTCACTCAGCTCAAGGTCAACTGGCAGTTCACTTTACCAAACACACAGATAACCTGGCTTAAGTGCTAAGGACATAACAGCACAAAATCATAGAATCATTAAGGTTGGAAAAGACCACTAAGATCATCTATTCCAACTGCCACCTCACGGCCACCATGCCTACAGAATGAAACAGAACTACTGGAAATGCACAAGAAATAAAGGAAAAATACATCTGCAGTTGTCAGAGAATTTGAGAGGAAAATGCTGTCAAATCAGAAGAAAAAAACATTGCTAAAGTTTGCTGAACTTTGCCAGACTAAAATGATTCTGAGCAGAAGAGACTTTTGCATGAGTTATGAGGACAACCAGAACATCCTCTCCAGTATTACTGATGTAAAACCAGTAAAGGACCCTGCATCTTGGTACTGCAACAGGTTCAACAATGTAAGCAGAGGGCTGGAGCCTTCTGTGCCATTCACATCACTGACAACTGGAACTTCAGGCTCACCCTTTTTTAAAGACCAGAGCAAATTAGCTTCAAATATACCACACCATAAAGAAACTCTCAGCTCTGTTAAGTGGAATCAAACTATTTTGGAGCAGTGACACTGTCTGCGAGCACTGCAGCAATCAGTGCCATCCTATGAATGGGTCACAGATCCCAATCATCCATTCCACCCAGTAGGAATCCACACTCCCTAATGTGCTGTCAGGGTACGTTTGATTTATTACCTGGCACAGGAGACGCGCTCTTCTGTATGGTCTCCAGGTACAAGACTCTCATTCTTTGCCTCTAAAAGGACCCAAGTACAGCACAGACCAAGTACAAGATGCATCCCAGTACATAGACCAAGTACTCACCTCTCTTCCTGGCTGGAGCTCAGCTGCAGGAACTCTACTGGGGTTTTGTCTCTGCTTTTGTTTAGGCTTGGGAGAGTCTAACATGAAAATAAATTGGAAGAGTAGAACTAGAGTTCCTGCTCAAGATTTGCACGTGTTTCCATGGGGTTTTCTGCCTTAAAATCAACACATTCAGAAAGAAAAAGCTGAACTTTACTAATTTGGAAAGAAATTACAGTCAAGATGAACTAAAAATACGGTACTCCCCCCCTTTCAACTATGTGCAGTCACAAGCTTAAAATAACCCAATTTTAAACAGCTAATGGGATCCAGATGTACAGCATAAAGAAGTCCTAGTGAAAGTCATCAAACGCGTTCTGAGAAGCATACAAATGCCTCCTGTTCACCTCATGCCTTTTCTATTTTACAGGTATGCAGAGTGTCTGAAAGAGGATGGGTGCTCAAGCCAGAATTCATACCAAACCAAGGCCAAATGTACAAGGAAGGTGGCCACTTCTCAAGAGTTCTCCACCACACAACAGCTCCTAGCAAAAATCAAGGAGCAAAAGACGACTGAAAATATCATCCAATTGCAACTTTGCAGAACTCCCACTCCTGCACTTTGCCCTGGGTGATGCTGAGACTTTCACTGCTGTGATGAGGATTACTCGTTCCTAAAACCATACCTAAATGACACACAAGTAGCTCTGGTTTCAGGAGGTGTAGCCGTGAAGGCACATGACTACATTTCTCTTTCAGTTCACGCTGGATATTAGGAATCATTTCTTCTTGAAAAGAGCAGTGATGCAGTGGTACAGCTGCACAGGGAGGTGGTGGGGTCACCATCTCTGGAGGTGACCCAGAACCATGGGGATGTGGCACTGAGGGACTTGGTTTAGTGGACATGGGGGGGTGGGGTGGGGTTGGACTGAGGTATTTTGGTGGTCCTCTCCAACCTGAATGAGCATGGAGCACGTGTAGGGAAAGCAGCCACGAACTGGGACACCCCGCTGCAGGTGGTATATACAAAAGGAATGAGAACTCCTCAACCCAACATGCTCAGAATCTACGTATAAAACAAAGGATATGAGGCAGTGAAAAAAGAACATTTGGCAATCAACATCCTTAGCACTTTTGAAACTGATGCACCATCAAGTTTCCTGGGGATGCACAGCAATGAAAACGCCACAGCTCCCTGGCTGTTTGTAAAACAGAAATCACCAACACCAGAATGCTCTGAATTCGGAGATATTCTACTGATCTAAATAGCATTTTTTTCAGCTGTTGAAATGTAAGGCAACTATTTCACATAAACATGCTAGGAAATTACAGCTGGAAGTGCTAATTACCTCAAATGACACCAAATAAGCCAACACCAATGAGTCATTCTATTTTTCTTAATACTGTAGTAGACATGTGCCTCCAGGAAAAAGTGAAGACTGTGAGAGTGATAGATCTAAGACTAATACATCCAAGTTACTCACGAGACACTCTCTGGCAGCCCAGGCATTTGATAGAAGCTATCATTGCCATCACTGATAAATATCACTGAAAGTCATCTGACAACTGATCTTGGCAGCTGCCCGTGCCTGATCCACAGCAGATACAGTTCTGCAAGCACTGCACAACTGTCCAGCTGCGTTTATTCTGCAGTCTGAACACACTGCACCATCAAATAGCACGTGGTATATCACTGCAAAATTTTTGTTTCCGTGCCAAGGATACTCCCCTCTTCCCCAAAAAGGGGCTCTAAGAATTCAGCAGTATATCTTCGCTCCCTTTGGACTCTACAGAGCTTCTGGAAAAGTAGGATTGTAGAATCCTTAGAGTTGGAAGGGACCTCTGAAGGCCATCAGTCCAACTGCTCTGCAGTGCACAGGGACAGCACAGCTCAATCGGAGTGCCCAGGGCCTGCTCCAGCCTGGTCTTGAAGGTCTCCAGGGATGGGGCATTTACCATCTGCTTTTGATGCAGCCCTGGATACAGTTGGCTTTCTGGGCTGTGAGGGAACACTGCTGGTTCACATCCAGCTTCCCATCCACCAGCACCCCCAGGTCCCTTTTTGCAGGGCCATGTTCAATCCTTTCATTCCCCAACCTGGGTTGGTAACGGGGGTTGCCATGACCCAGGTGCAGACCTTGCACTTGGATTTGCTGAGCTTCATGAGGTTCACCTGGGCCCACTGCTCAGCCTGTCTAGGTCCCTCTAAATGGCATCCTGTCCCTCTGCTGCACCCACTGCACCACATAGCTTGGTGTCATCAGCAAACCTGCTGAGGGTGCTCTCGACCCCACTTTTGATGTCACTGATGAACAGTACTGGTTCCAGCACTAACCTTTGGGGGCCACCACTCATCACCAATCTCCATCCAGACACGGAGCCATTGACCACCACTCTCTGGACTCAATCCTGCAGCCAGTTCTTCATCCATCAAACAGCTCACCCATCAAATGCATATCTTTCCAATTTGGAGAGAAGGACGTGGGATACCATGTCAAAGGCCTTACTGCAGTCCAGGTAGATGACATCAGAGGCTCTTCCCTTACTCATTGATGAAATGACCCCATCATAAAAGGCCACCAGGTAGGTCAAGCAAAACTTGGTGAAGCCATTCTGGTTCTCCTGTATCACCTCCCTGCCTTCCAGGTGCCTTAGCACAGCTTCCAGGAGGATATGCTCCATCGTCTTCCCAGAGCTAAGGCTGATAGGCCAGTAGTTCCCAGGGTCATCCTTTTCACCCTTCTTAAAATGGGTGTGATGCTGCCTCTTTTCCAGTCACCAGTGTTTTATGCTACTCTGCAGCATCATTCAACAACACAGTGAGTGTTTTGAGAATTACCTGCCACTGCCACCTAATAGCACAGCATACTGAGGTTCAAGAGCTGGAACAACACATCCCGAGCACAGCACGTCTGTTAAGGTACATCAGCAACTGACCTAACAGCCTGCTGCCATCATAAGGAAGCTTTACATCTCCCACCCATGAGTCTGACACCCGTCTATACGTATGAGATCTTACACCTCCCACCCACGAGTCTGACATCCATTCACACACACAAGGTCCCACATACACATACACACATCATCTCCCACCTACAGTGCCTGACACCCATCCATACATGTGAGGTCTTGCACCTCCCATCCATGAGTCTGTAGGACCACAGAGGTGTGCTGGCTTACTGCGGGGTCCCCATGACTGCCCCAATCCACCCCAGGTCTGTAAAGGGAACACACAGTTCAGATCTGTGGGAGAAAATCTCTAAGCAGCTCTGCTGACCCTGTGCATCTCTGCAGCAGATGCTTAGAGGACAGAGCAAGCAGGACCGCACGCTTCACGTGTTTTGTTACGGGGTGCGAGAACACGTTTCTAGGTTGCTGACTCAAACAGAGCAGATGAGAGATGGCCAAACATGAACTGTGTGGGAAGCTACCGTAGGCGTTCAGAGAAGGGAAGATGTGGTCACGTTTCTTTGAACTCCCCTCCAGGTTTGTGCTTTGTGTATCACCACAGTGCATAAGGCAGGCAGCACAGCTACCCTCTTCCTTGCATATGAAGACCTCCGTTACAGACAGATTAAACAATTAATTCACCTCCTCCCAGGACACTTCAATGCTTTTCACTCCAGCTCGTCTCTGCCAATACATATTCTAATAGAAAAACAGTAGGTTTAAATCTTGTAGCCTGACTACAGAGCTACAAGCTCCCTTTTAAGCTAAAAGAGGTAAGATTTAGGTAGATGTCAGGAAGAAATTCTTTACTCAGAGGGTGATGAAGCACTGGCACTACCGCCCAGAGGCCAGGCTGCACCTGGCAGCCTGATCTGGTATGGGGCATCCAACTAAGATCATTAAGGTCCCTTCCAACTCAACCCATTCTATGGCTCTATGATCTTTAAGGTCCCTTCCAACACAACCATTCTGAGGTTCTAAGATTCTATGACTTGACTGTGAGCTCTCAGGGGAAGCAATCCCACGTGCAACCCAATGGCACTCTGATCCAGCTATGACAGAGTTGCAATGTGTCCATGTTCCCTATTGAAGAGCAGGAAACTTAGCTCAGATTAAATTTAGTTTCTTCTCTGCTACTGAGAGATCAGTTCCTAGAGACCACTAACAAAAACATAAAATAAAGCTATTAGGGTTCTTCCTCATACAGTTGTTCATGATTAACTCTTCTTCCTGATTCTATCCAGATGTGAACAATCACTCAGGAAAGGTTTGCATGTAGAATTAACCGGGAACAGAAACTCCAGCTCACACCCCAATCTCATTTCCAATGGAAATCAAGCAGTGTTTAAAAACCTGTCTCTGCTGATCCCAAGATTACACCCACTGTTCCTGCTGGTGAGCCATGCCTCTGTCTGTTTCTGCAAACCAGCTTAAAAATGCAGGTGTAACGTCACAGAAATGGGAAATCATTCTGCTTTTACAGCAAGAATGTGAAGTTCTGGGTTGAGGCACTGCCAAGGCAGTGTATTACATTGTAAAATAAGGGCTTTTAAGTGGACAGAAAATCAATTTCCCTATATTCTCAGCAGCAGCTGAAGTGATTTTGCTGCCATTAAAAGATACTCCCCATTCCCCAGACCAAAAAGTAATGTTTGGAGAGTAAAAAAAAGTCTTTCGAAGGTCACCTGAACTACCAGCACTGCCCCTTCAGTGCCTGTCATCAGCACCACAGAGAAAATACCGCTTGCAGGAGAAATGGGAAATCACCCCAAAGCCAAATTGCTACAGGCCCTGCTAGGAGTGCAAGGAGAAGAGGCACAGAAAGCATCTGCAGCACGGCTGTGTTTTTGTTCTGAGCTATCAGCTGCTTACGCACCAGGGTAAATCTTTCTTATGCATCTGTCTGCCATGTATGTAAAGAATCTGTGAAGTCTTGAAGATATCAGCTCAGGCAGCCCTCTGTGACCACCAGCAAAAGCTTAACACCTCCAAAGATTAGGAAATCACCAAGAGCCATGTTCTGAGGTGAGAAGAACTAACTCCTGGACTGGAAGATGCCAACAGCTGAGAAGCAGGGAGTGCAGTTGTGTTGTTCTCAGCGAGAGCAGAGGCAGCCTGAGCAATTGTATGTGTACTTCATTTTTAAAAGTGATACAAACATCAAGAAATCAGTTAAAAATAAAAGATGTATTATGCACTGCTATGACTCCTTCCCAGCTGAAGATGATGACCAACCTGGCAGTTAATACAGGACTTGGATACCCTTGACACTGAAAATACAAAGATGCAGTTGTGCGGTGAAAACACTCAGCTGAAAATCTGATAAGCACAGGAGAAATGTCAGCTCTTCTGTGGCAAGCACAGGGCAGTGTTATCTAGACAGTATTTTTAGAATGCACATCATCCTTTTCTTAAATTTTAGTGAGGTAAATTTTAGTCTCCTCCTGACAGGGCCCCTGTGGCAGGCTGGGGCATGGTAACAGCATCTGTGGTGGCAAAGAAGGGCAAGAGTTGTTCAGATGCTTAAGCAACGCATCCATAAACATATTCATAAGCTGTGTGCGAAAATGGGCAAGGAGTGGTGAGGTCTGATAACATCAGGTTACTTGGAAGAACGCACAGGCTGACTGAAAACTGTATAATGATGAACACAGGGTATTTCTATAGAATTATAGAATGGTTGAGTTGGAAGGGGCCTTAGCCCCACCCAGCCCCACCTCCTGCCAAGGGCTGGGTGCCTGCAGTCCAAGACCAGCTCAGATCTTGAACAATGTGAGCTGTTTTCAACACGAGTCTAAATACAACCAGGTGCACTGGAAAAGCACAATGAAGATGGAATGGCCTGAGCTGGAGCTTTCATTTCTGAGAGCTTCACTGACCATGAGCTGTTGCTGAGGATTATGATTTCTGCCTTCAATAAAACACTATTTAAGTAAGGTGTGTTCTGCACGTGGCCATGGAAAACACACAGCTTCAGTATCAGAGTACACATGGTTCAGTACTGATTCAATACAGGACAACATGTCTTAGCTTCAAGGCATTAGGAAAAACATAGATGCAGAGGGGTTGAAGAAAGATCCCACCACGATGGTGAAATGGGAAGGTCAAACCTAGAATATCATGGGGAAGGAACTTCTTAACATCACAAAATTGCAAGTCCAACTCATGACCACCCCGCCCACTCACAGAATGATGAAGGCTGGAAAAGACCTCTAGGACCCCCATGTCCAACCCCAACCCAACTCCCATGCCCACTGACCACATTCCTTAGTGCTGCCTTTCTATGTTTCTGGAACACCTCTGGGGATGGTGACCCCACCACCTCCCTGGGCAGCTGTGCCACTGCATCACTGCTCTCTGAGAGAAGAAACATCTCTCCTGACATCCAACCTGAACCCTGCAATTTTAAGCCATTACTTCTCCTCTTAAATTTCAAATGGATCCCCTAAAACACGAGCATTTCCACTGCTTTCAGTGCAGGCAGCAGCCCGTGCCCTGCAGTTCTGAATGGGCTTCCCCTCAGAATCTGTATTCGTCTCTCATCTGCTGGAGATTGAATGAGTGCTGTGCCACTGCCTGCACAGCCCCATCCTGCAGAGCCTGTGCTCAGCTCGACAGAGAAACAGCTCTGATTGCAACACAGTAGAGATGGAAGGTCTGGATGAAATGGAACAGCACATCAATATCCAGCGACTCCCAACAGCTGCACATGCAACAGACTGTTTTAGTCTTAATCTGCAACAGATTAGTTTTAGCATCAGAGCTCAGGGCTCAGCAAGGAGCAGTTTCACCACTCGCCTCGAGCAGCTGCAGACACACAGCAGCTTTCAGTTCCCCCTTGATATGAGCACTGCAACATGCTTCTCACGTGAAATTCATGCAAGATTCATGCACAAAATCCTCTGCTGGACAGTTCCAATCCATCCAAATCTTTCTGTGCACCTAAATGCCCACTAAGCACACAGCCAGGTGGAGGCATCTGGGATCACAGCTCCAATGACCATGAGATCTAACAGAAATAAATCTGCTGGAGAATGAGCCTTGGATGTCTTATAGTTTGTTATGCAGATCAAAGTCTGGATAGCATGGCATAAAGCAGAGGATACACCAACCTCAAAAGAAAAGGGAAAAGGAACATTTTTGGTGCTGCAGATTGCTTGGTAAATTATATGTGACACTTGGGAAACAGCTTCCTCCTGAGTCACGAGCACAAACAGGAACCGGCTGCATTCAGAAAAACTGAGATGTTTCAGTCAAATCTTTAACAGGAAGAAACAAAATGACATAACCCAGACACAGTTCTTTTGAATTCTTTTGTTTCATTTGTTGTGGGCTGGTGGCAGCAGGGCACTTTGTGAAGGTACTGCTGTGTTAGGGTGCTAAGCACAGAAGCTGCTGGCACCACACAGCCTCCAATGCTCCGGTGTCAGATGTTCCTCCAGGCTGAAAGATAACACCCTGAACTGTGGGCAGGGAGCAGTGCTTTATATTTCACAGCATCATTAAGGTTGGGAGAGACTGCTGAGACCACCAAGCACAGCCCTGAGCCATCTACACCCTGCCTGCCGACCCACGACTCCAACAGCCACACCTCCACGTTTCAGACTAATTATTTTGCCAGACAAACTCCTGACTTTGAACAGAAGGTTCTGAAAATCTGCTGAAGATGACGAGGGACCATCAGTGTGTGTCTGCTGTACAGAAACATCAGACGAGCACGCAGCTGCCCACTGGGGCAGGAAAACCTGCAATCACACCCTATCTGTTTCCACCTTTTCCCTTCACAGCACCTGATTTTTTTCCTTTTTTCCACCCTTTTGCTACAGCTAACTCGGGCTGTGATCTGTTGCAGGGACCTGAGAGCACAGTGACCTCATAAGGTGACATAAAGAAGATATACAAGATCCTCCTCCTCCTTCAGGATGACTGACTAGAAGCCGTACACCAGAACACCCAGCATGGCAGAAATAACAGAAGATCCGAGGCTGAATGCCTTTTTTTAACTGACAGAAGCCATGAAAGTCCGCCCAGATCTACAGTGCAATGAGACAGCTTTATTTGGGGCTGAAACCAGAGGACCCTTAAGGTCCTTTCCAACCATAGCCATCCTGCGATTCCGTTTGCACCAGCATGCAAAGCCAGGTCAATGCACTGCTCAAGTTGCACTCAAGTCAGCTGAGGTTTTGCAGCTGGCCGTGCAAACAAGACTAAGTTACACATGCTCCATTTCCACACTCTGTAAGCACAGACTACATTAGTAAAGCGGAGCTTGGAAGCAGCCCCAGATGTGGGGATGAGGTGTAGCACACAGACAGCTATACTGAGCTCGCTGCACTTGGTGTTCATGGAGTACATTACAGCAACAAATCGCCCCAAAACCAGAGTGAAAAGATGATAAAAGCATCTGGAAGTGAGGTTCAGGATGATTTAAAACAACACGAAACCAAAGTGTTTTGGCAAAAGCCTTTTACAAGCACAGCATCCAAAAGAGCTGAGCTTTTATTGTCGCTCTCGAAAGGCAACAGCTGGGAAACTGTTTCCCATCAGGGCCAAAGAAAAGAGATCTGCATCTCACGGCTGATGGTCACAGAGCCAGAAAAGCACCCACTCCATCCCCTGCAGCAGCTTCACCTTACCTTCCAGTGGAACTGCACGGAGCTGCTCCATGAACATTATTTCTTCAGGTTCAAATCTGCAGTCTCGTGGCTTCCTGCAGCCTTCTGCTTATGCACAGATGTACGGACAATAATGCATGAGGGTTGTTTCAAATTTTTTCCTCTGTGCTCCTGATTGGCTCAGAGCAATGCCCATGTGGGTCTACAAAGGCGAGGTTTCTACCCTTCTTAAAATCAAAGTGTCAGTTTTGCTGCTGTCAGAGCACTTTTATTTTTGTACATATAAGGAAGTGGCTGTTGATGTTATCTGAACGTGCTTCCTGTTTTATATGTATATGAGCAAAAATGATGGCACGTTAAGCTGAGCCGCAGTTTCGGAGAGCCCACGTCGGAGCCTCCAAGCAAAACACAGCAATGGGAGCACACCTCATCTGCTCGCTGTCTACCACGGTTTGCACTCACTTCATTGATTCTCATCAGAAATCTGTGTTCTCCAACAACGCCCCTCCTCCCCTTGCAATAACGAACATCGCTTCCTAACGAGGAATAAGGCTGTCACAATACAATTCATTGCACATGAGCTCCAGAAATCTGATGACATTGACTTAGCCAAGAATAATTCTTCCACGGTTAGTCACAGAATCATTAAGGTTGGAAAAGACCTCTAAGATCATCTAGTCCAACTTTCAAGCCATCATCACCGTGCCCGCTAAATCGTCATGTCCCTAATGCTTTCATTTAAAATCCGCAAGGAAAACCTCTGTTACAGGTGGGGAGAGAACAAAGGAATCAGTGTTCCTGATGTCTGTCCTGGAGCATTTTTGCTTTTATAAAGCACTCTTCCAAAGAACTGAGCTTAACCAGCATCTGCGTGGCAGTGAGACTATATGACGTAGACTTAAAAACAAACAAAAAAAACAAAAAAACCAAAAAAAACCCCACCAAAAAACACAAAAAAAAAACCCACAAAAAAAACGAAGTAATTTCAGATACCACACCAACAGCCTGGATATTAGGAAACATTGCTGCTCTGAATGAGCAGTGATGCAATGGCACAGCTGCCCATGGAGGTGGTGGAGTCACAGTCCCTGGAGGTGCTCCAGAGCCATGGGGATGTGGCACTGAGGGATGAGAGCAGTGGGCACAGTGGGGTGGGTTGGGATTGGACTTGAGGATCTTGGAGCTCTTTTCCAACCCGAATGGTGCCATGACAGAGAAAGCAAGCATGTCCTGCAAAACAAAGGGTACAGAGGTCACCAGCAAAGCCAAAAGTGCACAGGGGAAGACCCCAGTGTGGTTGCTGACTTCCTACTGCTTATCACTGACACAGTAGCACAAAAAATTACCATTTTTGGTGACGTTATCAGGATGGTTGAATTTGTCCCTGTGTGGAGGGATAAAGGAATAACATGTGGCCAGGCAACATGAGTGTTCTCATGCTGTGTTGTAAAAGGAGCTTACTAAGAGCCCACACTCTCATAACAAAGCCTCTGAAAAAAGAAAATACCAGGGAACTTGTTTATGACTTTGAATGTTATTCTGTGTAATGTAGGCTTGAAAAATATTATTTTTGCATGAAATTTCTGTCTTCTGGTTGAGCAAAGTGTGGGTTTTTGTGTTTTAATAAAGACAATATTTATATGTAGAGGGAAATCTCTAAAAGAATTTCACACAGCATGGCACAGAAATACTGAGCTTCATAAAAAGGGGAACCATACTGAAACATAGAAACGACCTAAAAAGAAAATAAACAGCGCTTCTAAGAGGACAAAAAGAGGACACAGAAGCCAGTGGCAAAGACATCACTTGGATTAACCATAATAGCTTCCTGAAGAAAATGTTTATAAAATGTCACTCCACAGTTAGAAATATGCTTGTCTGGCTTAGTACCAGGGTAAAGATTACCACAGGGTGCCCAAGGAAGCATGTTCAACCCACACCATTCAACATACACTACATGAAAACTGGGCACATGCAGCTT
The DNA here is from genome assembly GCA_013399175.1 of Odontophorus gujanensis. Taxonomy (NCBI): domain Eukaryota; kingdom Metazoa; phylum Chordata; class Aves; order Galliformes; family Odontophoridae; genus Odontophorus; species Odontophorus gujanensis. Next base: position 186,534 of record VXAB01009273.1, read on the forward strand.
GCTGGAATAAAATGTTCTTCTGGAGCACAGTCTGAACTGCAAAGAACTGTAAAAGGAGCTCAGAGCCCCATGGGAAGAGGGAAAATTCTGAGAGGATAAAAGGCAACCTAAGGGCCAAAGGGAAGAAGAACAGAGCCATGCAGCCTTCATGATGAGCTCTGAAGTTGACTGCTGCTCAGGAACGGTTCCCAGCCTACCAGATACATAACACCAATGACACTGAATTATGGAATCATTAAGATTGGGAAAGATCTCTAAGATTCCCCAGTCCAACCCCAACCCACCGCACCACACCCACTGACCACGTCCCTTAGTGCCACATCCCCACAGTTCTGGAAGACCTCGTGGGACAGTGACCCCTCCACCTCCCCGGGCAGCTGTGCCACTGTATCACCACACTTTCAGAAATAAATATTTCCTGATATCCAATCTGATCTGGTCTGCCTTGAGAAGAGAGCCCATGGGAACCTAACAAGGTTCAACAAGGCCAGGTGCAAGGTGCTGCACTTGGTTTGGGGCAACCCCAGATGTGCACACAGCTCACACTGGATGGGGTGGTGTGCAGCCTGACCTGCAGCAGGGGTTGCAACTGAACGGTCCTTAAGGTCCCACCTAACCCAACCATTCTAGGACATGTTACCTCATGCTGCTTTTCCACCTGGTCCCTGCACAGAGGTCTGGCACTTTCATCCAGAACAGGATTTATAGGACTTACACTGAGCTGTAAATACAGACACCGTGCTTCTGTTTTCACTCCTGCAGTGCCCTGCTGGCACAGGGGCAATCCAGGATGCACCAGGCTCAGCCAGGTCTGCAGTCAGCTCCGTACATCTGCAGCTCCAACAACTCACTGCACAGAAACACCATCCCTGCTCCGTCACAACAGCACAGTGGTGTAAAGAGATTTTCTTAAAGGGAAGCTGAAGGAGAGCATCATTTCCTTCAAGAACCTGTGAATGACTTTGTGTGACACTAAGAGGTTAGTTCATTAGCAATTAAGAGCTGCTCAAACAAAGGAACACAAACCTCAAGGGGACAGAAGGAAAATACTCGGTGACACCACTGACCATAGCCATGATTTTAATAATGAAATTCTTGGCTTCGAGTGCATTTTAAAGCACTGTGGTTCCTAGAAAGGAAAATAATCAGTATGTGGCCACAAAAGAAGTGCAAAATTCCTTTTTTATTTTTTTATTCATACTGGAATTATCTTCAAATCTTCCGCTTTTGAGCTCGGGGTAACTTTCGCCATCCCTTTCAACCTACAACTTCCCTTCCTTCATCCTCTGGAAGATAAAGCTGGAGTCAAGTCTTACTGCTCAACTTTTGACAATGCCTACTTTCGTGGTGTTTTAAAGGCTCACAATTCCACCTAACCATTTCCTCGGGTTTTGCTTACTTGCACTACACAGAAAACCCCACACACAGTCAGTTCCACACAACCCCAGCAGACCCCAATGCTCAGCTGCACAGCCTCAACAGCGTCACAAAACCTCCTACGTGCCTCCACCACTGCAATGGAAACAAGCTTTTAATTTTGCTGCATTTCAGCCAGGAAATTCTGCGCATGACTGAGAAGAAAAGGAAAGGATCATACTGAAGGGGAAAGCCATAACGGCAGCAGTTACACTGAAAGATGCAGGTGTACCTACAAGAGAAAGGCGCAGCCTTTGCTTAAAACAAAGAACAAAGGATTTCTAGTAAATGTATACTGCGTCCTCAAATTTTATTATTACTTTTTTAATTAATTAATTCAGCGCTCAAACAAATAGTTGACCAGAATTCTGAAAGAGGAATGATGATTCAGACACTGATCAAATGAATGGGTGCTGGAACTGAATGTGTTACTAAAACATGAAGCAACCACTGACAGCAGTACCCAGCAAGGCACCGTGTCAGGGTACCAGGACTGAAAAGGGACTGGAATGCATTATTTCCCCTGCAACACCAAAGATATTCTTCTGCAGAAAATTCAGAATGTAGGTACTCTTGAAACGCTGTTGAACTTCATTATTGAAGTTTGAAAATATTTAAAACGCCTAAGTATTGCTGAGTTTATGAGGGAAAGGAGCCCAAAGCAGGAAAAGGGAGTGCAGGCCCACAGACCCATCAGTTCCCATAATGAGCTGTAATCTCAGAGGGGCTCTGCTCACTCCCAGACACTGTTGCATCCAGTATCACGAGAGGTCACAATCAGAAGGTGCAGTGGTCTCAGGAAAGGAGGGTTAGAGTTAGGCTTAGGGCTTGATAAAAGGCCCAGGGTAAACAGAATCTGGAAAAAAAAAAACTGCTGCTGCTTCTAGGTCTAAAGCACAGTACGCTTAAATCAAGGATGGACATTTAACTGCAAATGCTTTTTCTTTTGTTTCAAGTCATGCTGCACTTACGACATAAGTTCAAGCCAGAAGCATAAACAGCAGAAGAGACTTTGGGCTCCTGTAACGTCCTGTCTTTATATGGCAACAGATGGGATTGGTATAAAGCTGAAAGTCCTTCACACAGACCATGTTATCACTTCTCCTGAACAGGAAATTACCTTTCCTCTTCCACCTGCTTTTCTTCCCGTCCTTGTTCGTGCACCCATCACTGCTGCTGCTGCTGCTGCTGTTCTCAGAGCTCTGTGAGTCGGACTGCGCGTCGCTGCTCTCCTCTGAGCCATCTGAGAGCTCCTTCAGCCCATCAGGAACATCCTTCTGCAAATGGAGCCAACAGCTCAGCAAACCCATTCAGCAAGAAATTCCTCACTTAACAGAATATTTTTTAAGTTGCAGTTTATTTAACGAGTGCTTGTTGTTGACTTTTTATGCTGCAGAGATGTGTCAGAACAGCTGTTTCAGGCCTTTCAGTGTTATCTGCTAGCCCACATAAAACACATGCCCACCCAGGGCTCCTGCACTTCCCTGTCACCATCTCACATCTCCTTCCCTGCATACCCACTATAGTTGTCTTCTCCATCCCCAGTCACCATCTGTAACACACTGTAACGCACTGTAACACACCACAATGAACTGCAGTGCACTACAACACACTGTGAAGCACCTGGAGCCTTACCATTCCCACACAGACTCTCTCAGTCTAACAGCCAGCCCTTGCTGCCTGCCCACATCTAAGCCCAGGCTGCCCTCTAGCGATCCTCACCATTGAGATTTTAACCTACATTACCATATTAGTGCAATGGGGGGGGCTGGTGTATGCATGTGTGTGTCAGCATCCTTTTGTCAGCCATCAGCTGGGCACTGCATGCACAGCTGGAAGAAGTCACAGCATCTCCCCCTTCCCCCTGGAGGCAATTCACATATTATCCTTTCTCTGCGTTTACAGCTGTGACTGATGTTTGCTTGTAGGTCCAAAAAATCAATTCAGATGACACAAGTTTCACCAACTTCAGTAACTCCAGATTTTTTTCCCCACCAGCAAGGTGATTACTAACTGGGTCAGATATCCCATTACATTTTCATCCTTCACTGCAGAAATGCAGCTCTTCTAACTGCACGTAAAGAATTACTTGCAAACCATGAGGGAAGAGAGAGCACCATGAGAAGCATGGAAAAAAAAATCTATACCAAGTGTCACCTAAGCTGGTGAAGACTACGTGGGCATACTCCTAATGCTCACCTTTCCTTATTCAACCTTCTTTATTGCATAACTTTTGGAGAGATGATGTCACCTGGCACACAACAATTATACATTTTTTCAGGATGTCTCCTGAGCGACCTGGTAGAGCTGACCATGCCCTGACAGGAGGCTGGACTTTCCAAGGGTCCTTCCCAACATCTGCAGACAGCCTCCAGCGCTCTCCTTCCAGCTCTGCCCCTTCCTATGAGAAAATGGCACACCCCAGGACCTTCTACTGCCATGTCCTGTCTGTGTTGATGATACGGCCTTCTCTCAAAATTCCACACAACCATAGGGGCATTAAGGTTGGAAAAGACATCTAGTTCAACTGCAAACCCACCCAACTCCATGACCACGTTCCTTAGTGCCACATCTCCATAGTTCCTGAGCACCCCCAGGGATGGTGACCCCACCACCTCCCTGGGCAGCCTGTTCTAATGCTTCACCACCACTCTTATGGAGAAGAAATGTTTCCTAATATCCAACACAAATTGCTTTAGACACTTCACCTCTCCCTATTGCACCTTCTATTTCTGAAGCAAAGTGTACCCTGAACTATAGAAACAACTTTTCATTATAACTGCTCTTTTTTCAATACTTAAGCTTCCTCCTTTTAGTGAACCACATGGAATAATCAAATAAGATCTGGTCTTCCAGCTAACACTCCTATAAATACATCTGTAAGACGATGTGCTCTGTTTTTATCACCTGTGGTAAAAATGGAGCTTGCTGGCCTTCTCCAAACATCAGGTTAGAAATATTCCTATCAGACTGGAATGTTTCAGGCTACCGGAGAACAGGAAATCCAGTTGTGGGCCTTTCTGCTGCAAAGGGGATAAGTACAGGGGAAGCAATAAATACAAGCACAAAGGGACACAAGCCAAATGTTCAGAGGTACAGGACAGTGCCAGTCACCAGAAGGCTCCAGTTAGGAGACCAGTAGGATGCTCCAGCGTGAACTTTATAAGTACTAAGATGGGAAAATGGAGGAACGCAAGTGTTCCACTCATTCACTTTGGTCTGGATTTCCAAGAACAAGAAACATGGAGATGTGGCACTTAGGACATGGTTGAGTGGGGATGGTGGTGATGGGTTGGACTACGTGATCTCAGAGGTCTTTTCCAACCTTAATGATTTAAATACTCCAGAAAAACACAAATGTTATCACAGAAGATTCTATCGTTCTTTCTGGTGCATGGAATGAAAAGAGGAACATGGCTACAACAGAGGCAATCCACACAGTAGAGCTCTACATTAGCAAGAGGAATCTTATGGCAAAGTCAACAATTTCAAGTACATGGAAAACCAAAAATGGTGTGAGCAGACCTCATTTTCAGTAGTTTAACTAGGGAAAAGAAGCTCCAAATAGAGATTAGTTTTAGAAGTACAAGTCAGCTAAATCAAGGAATCTATACTTTTTTCCTAGAATTATTTTGTCTGCTATTAACAGATTAAGGATAAGGGACTTTTTTCATCTCCAGATATGAGTTGAGTGGTGATAACATTACTTTTTTGTGGTTATGATTTTATTACAATTTCATTTCTGGATGATAACAATCACCAGCAAACTACACCACTGTGAACAACAACTAGCACTATTTTGCTTGTATTATCCACACACAGATGATCATCAGCAAGAAGGAAGAGTCCAGTGTTTGTAGGGATAGTTTATATTACAGTTCATGCTACTGAGGAACAGTTCCCTCTTCCTTACCTTGGATTACTCTAATCCAAAATATTTATAACGGAACAAAAGCCACTGAGGACTGAAACAAGACTGGCCAGCTGAGAAACTTACCTTCAGAGTGTACACTCCCATCCGCCCTGGGACCTTATAGAAAATGCCCTCTTCCCCTCGGGAGTTTGTATGCAGCATAGCATTCAGGCACGCGAGAGGAGAAGTCCCACTGAAAACAAAAACACAGCATTAATTTTTGCATTTGTTTGGATGGAATGAATCTCTTGCCAGGAGTCACAACCCCTCACCCAACAACCAAGCATGCACAGACTAAGTGGGTATTCCCACTGATACGAATTGAAGCTGCCACAACAAAGCCAGTCTGACGAACCCATGCTCCACTTCCAGCAACAAAAAAAGCAACCAACAAACCCCCACATGCTCAGGCTCTCCACCTTTTCTTTGCATAAACGGTCAGTTGTTTTTACAGCTCCAAGTGCAAAAAGTTGCATCTCAAACTCAGAGCAAATGTGTGTGTTGCAAGCTAACTGCAGAGATAATCAGAACTCACACTCTCAAAAAAAACCCAAAAAACACTGTGGTGAAATGGAGGTTGTGGGATACAGAGTGCAAACCAATTGCACAAACTTAGCAACTTACTGAAAAGAGCAGAGCTCCCCAACCCCAGTGCCAGGAGTGACACAAGCTCCACTTCTACCTGTCCTGGTGGGGGTTTCTTTGTTTGCTTTTTTTTTTTTTTTTAACTATTCCACTGCAGACAGAAACAAAACAAGAAAGCAGCACAGGTGGCTTTGGCCCCCACTGCTGGGGCAGGCAAATCACACATGCCACACAGTCACTGGCCTTGCTGTTAGAGCACATTGGTGCCTTGCACTACTCTTGCATAGTAGATATGAGAAGTAGCAAGCTTTGCTACACATACTCAAATCCCCATCCAAAGCAACACAAGGAGCCAGGGTGCTCAGGGCTGGAGGCATCCCTGGGTCCCTCTGGTCCTCCTCTGCCCAGCACCATGGTCAGGGGCTGCAGGAGATCCCCAAGGAGGAGCCCCCACAGCTCTCTGCTCCCTGTGCCAGGGTTCCAGCACCTGCCCAGCACAGCAGTGTTCTGCTGGGGGCTCCAGGTTGGGCTCAGTGCCTCTGGTTGCCCTGGGTACCCTCAAGCAGAGCCTGACTCAGTCTCTTGCACCTCTTTCCAGCTTTGGGTGCTTTTCTTACATGGCAGAACAGTTTCACGCTCTTCCTCCTACACCTAGAGACTGCCACAGCTGAAGCAGACAGCTGATTGTCAGAACACCAGCACCTCTACTGAGAGCTTGTGCTCATCTTCAGACACAGCTCAAGTTCCAGCCAGCATTCCCATCCCTGGATAGAAGCATCTCCTGAGCACATCTATACAAAGTGAGAACATCATCCCACACCAAGCCCAGTCCTTGGCTCTGCTCCCAGTCCCCCAGCGATCAGAGCCAGAAGCATTACTGCACATTAGGCTGACTTTACTACAGCCACATAGAAGGTCTGCAACCCTATTCCTCACCTCTGGAAAGCCATAGGCTCACCTCAGAAGCTACAACCCCGTACTGCTTCCTACAGCAGCCCTATGATCTATTCAAAGATATTACTTTCCAGCACACAGCGTTTCCTCTCTTTATGCAAAACTGGTTTCTGCATTTAACAGCTTGCAAGAAGCCCACCACATACCTGACATCAAACTCATTCCTTCCTAAAAACTTGATTAGGGCAGGAGGCCAGAGCTAAGCCAGGCATTTCATCTGAATCTAGGCAAAGGCATGCTCTGGAAGCTCAACAAGGAACCAAGTTTTGTCAGGATCCTGCTTTACAAAGGCTGGAAAGGTCCACCATCCATACTATTCAGGTAACTAACGACAGGATGAGACATGATGGCCTCAAGTTGTGTATGGAGGGGTTCAGGCTGGATATCAGGGAACATTTCTTCTCCAAAAGAGCAGTGATGCAGGAGCACAGCTGCACAGGGAGGTGGTGGGGCCACTGCCCCTGGAGGTGCTCCCTAACTGTGGAGATGTGGCTCTTAAGGATGTGTACTAGTGGTGATGGTCTCTATGATTCCATGATCCCATTCCTACTTGCTTCCACTGTTTAACAGCTTATCCATTATTTTCACTTTCATTTCTTCTTGCATTCAACTGTCTATCACCACCTGCCCCTACAGGCTCCTTAGGAACCTGACACAAAGCTAACTCAGAGGTGGAGGCTTTGTTTGCTCTTGGAGCTTTCCCTTCTGACTGCGAGATTTCCCTCTGTGTCTGCTCGCTGCTGCCTTCTGCTCAGGATCTCCAACACTCACACACTGCTACTTCCAGCCACCCTCGTTTGATACCCAGGTGACTTTTTATGATTTTAAAAGCAATAAACCCCAGCCCACTCCACTGTGCTTACTGCACATGTCCCTCAGTGCCACATCCCCACGTTCCCTGAACACCTCCATGGACACTGATCCCACCAACCCCTAGGTAGCTGTGCCACTGCATCACAGCTCTTCTGGAAGAGAACTTTTCCTGATATCAAACCTGAACCTCCCCCAGCACAACTCAAGGCTGGGAACTTAAGTTCCCATTGTTCTACCCCCAAACCAGCAGTTACAAGCACACGAAAGGAAAGACAGACTCCCACGTGTTCCAGATGCACCACTGATAACTATATGACTTCACCCATAGCTGCACTGCCACCATGTGGGGCCGTGGTTGGCTGGACACTGCTGACCACAAGGTGCTAGTAATGTGCAAAGTGCTTCAGAGGCCTCAAAGCAGCCCCCAAAGCAGCCCTCAGACTCACACCATTGATGTGGGATCTATAAAGGCCATCCAGACCAGCTCACCAGCAGTGAACAGCAATACCCACAGCTCCATCAGTGCTCAGAGCTCCATCCAGCCTGACCTTGGGTGACTGCAGGGATGGGGCACCACCACCTCTCTGGGCACTCCGTGCCAGCTCATGAATCAAAATGACCTTTTCTTTAGTTCCATCTGTAAATGCTCTTACCAATCTTCTGTGCAATGTCAACTGCTTAACACAAGCAGGTACAAAGCCAGTTGTGTCCAGACCTTGGATCTTTACTATGAATACTGGGATCACCAATTCAATTACTGCTGGAAGCTTTAAGTTACTTTGCTTCTCCATAACCCAAGCGTTATCACTCCTTGCAGTACATTCCAGCTTGGGAAGCACTAAGGAGTTACACATCCACCCATTAAAAGCTACCTCTGTGAGCATGACAGAATCATTTTTATTCACCACCTTGGCCTGACACCACAAAGAGTTCTCATCCACATGGTACTGGAACCCAAAGTTGCACTCAGAAGATGTTTTCCCCATTTCTATCTTTTGAGCATCACTTCCTCCCCACATTCCCTCTGAATCAGACATTCACACAAAAAGCTTTCAGTTCATTGGTAAATTAAAATATGCATTAAAAAACAACACATTCAAGATCAAGTGCCAGAGCAGAGAGGCGTGGTAAGCAGGTACTGCAGTCCCAACTCCAAGCTTGTTAAAACAAATACATGATTTAGAAGCAGCTCATTCTATGAAGAAGGCAGATTCTACACACAGACAAAGATGCACAAAGCTAGCATGCAAACCAAGTGCAAACCCAAGACTGCACAGCAATGTTAACTGGTGAGACACTGAGCACCTTGTGCCATCAGCCTGACATTTCCACAGCTTGGAAGCAGGCTTCACATCCACATTACACTCAAACACCAATGCAAACAGCGTGCAGGAGAGGCAGGTTAGTGCAACAGGCATTGACACGAGTTACACAGCTACCACTTTGTTTCTATGCCCGCATGGATCAAGCAGGGCTCTTTAATTAAGGCTTGTGCAGCTTGCGTTAATACAGAACAGCTTTAGAACAATCAGCAGTGGTTCTTACCTTCTGGAGTTGGAGTGCAACCCAAAAAAAGGAGAGAAACACCCCTTTAAAAACTTCAGCAAAACAACTTCTCATCATTCGTACGAACCCTCCTCCCCATCCACCAGAAGCAATTTGTATTTATTTATTTTTAAAAGGTTTTGTGCAGATCTGCAGTAATAGTAAGACTAGGTTACATCATCAACTGGAGCAGAGAAAGGAGCACGTGTACCTGTTGGGTTTTTCAGTTCATTTTCCACAAATCCAGCCAAGAGATACCAGCTTTGGAGGGTTTTGTTTTCAGTGGGAATAGATTTTGCTAGAAGCTTTTCATGCTATGAAGTCAATTTCAAATCATCAACACTTGAAATTCCTATGAATTTGTGCAAGACAGTATTAGAAATCTTTATTCTGTGAAGGAGCAGTGATGTATTGGCACACACTGCCCAAGGAGGCAGGGGAGTCACTGTCCATGGAGGTGGTCGAGAACTGAGGGGATGTGGCATGGGGGACACAGTGGGGATGGGCTGACACTTGGACTTGGTGATTTTTAAGATCTCCTCCAACCTTCATGGCTCCATGATTCTAAGACTGAAACACTACTCCAACGACACAAGTGGTACCTACATGCAGCTGTACTACTACCACAGTGCAGCACAGGGCACTGGAAGCTGGTCAGGATCAGCTCAGAGGATGCTACAAAGCTCTTCAGCCCACAACAAATTTGAGTTTACTTATAGCTTTAATTAGTGGCTGATTAAGACTGGCATGACAATCAGATGTGACCTACAGAAATGCAAGGACATTCTGATATCCCCACAAGTCCTGAATAAGAACAAAAAGCTCTGCAGAAGCTCACTGATTTTCCTAAACATAATTTACAGGCAAAAAAGCTTTAAGTTCATAGCACAGAATGGCACCACTTCAGCAGTGTCCACAGGTAAAGTACATGATGGTGTGCTGCTCTCACTCTTAAGGGCCTATACAGAAAGGATGCATGTTTTCTGACCTGAAAGGGGGAATCCAGACAAAGCCTCCCTCTAAGGCTTTTGGGGCACAGAATTAAGACTTCCAGATCTTTGTCACGCCACCACCCTTTGCTACAGAATCATCAGCTGCTTCCAACTGAAAATCAATCCTACTAATAGTTGTCTTCTAAGCACTTTGCTCCAGTGTTTTCTAGAAAAGAATGCCATCCTGCTGAACTCCTGCTGTGTTCATCACTGAATAATTACCCCTCATGTTTCCCCTTGCATTAGGGAATATACATTGTCATGGGAAACTGTATGTAATTTTATTCTGAGGAAACTGCAAGAACTCTCTTCCTGAGACTGCAGTAGCAGCAGAAGTAGAAGACCTGGCTCCTCGGGGTATCAAAACCTTTATGTAAAGGACTGCTATGAACAGAATCACTGAGCAGAGCCTATCCCTAACACAATGAATGTGTGTAGCAGTCCCTGCTAACCGAAACATCATCTCTCTAGATAAGCATTCTTTGAAATATTATTTTTCAAACATTTTCCCCTATACCCACTACTGATGTGCTCTATTAACTCATCTCCATCCTTCTGCACAGGTATCAGGAGCTACAGAAACTGAGAGCTACTTTAACTTCTGTTTGAATGCTCATGAAACAAAGAAAAAGCCCTCAGAATATTTGCTAGACCCAGAGTGGTTTCAGGAGGAGTCAGTACTGCACCCTTTTTTTTTTTTATTTTTTTTAACAGCCTCATCAATGAACTGGATGAAATGACAGAGTGCACTCTCAGCAAGTTCACTGATGATTCGAAGCTGGGAGGAGTTGCTGACACAGCAGATGGCTGTGCTGCCATTCAGCCAGACCTGGACAGGCTGAGAGCTGGGTGGAGAGGAACCTGAGGAGTTCCAACAATGGCAAGGGTAGAGTCCTGCTCCTGGGGAGGAGTAACTGCATTCACCAGTACAGGTTAGGGGATGGCTTGCCAGAGAAGAGCTCTGCAGGGAAGGACCTGGGCACTCTGGTTGATAAATAGTTGACCAAGGGTTGACTGTGTGCCCCTAGTGGCCAAGAAGGCCAGCAGAACCCTGGGGTGCATTGCCTAAAGCACCACCAGCAGGGCAAGGGAACTGCTCCTCCCCTCTGCTCCACCATGGAGAGGCCACACCTGGAGCACTGAGCCCAGTGCTGGGCTCCTCAGTGCAAGGCAGACAGGGAACTGATGGAGAGAGCCCAGCAGAGGGCTGCAGAGGTGGTGGAGCATTTCCTGGCGGGAAAAGGCTGAGAGCTCTGGGGCTGCTCCGCCTGGGGAAGAGAAGGGGAGAGGGGATATGATCATCAGTATCTGAAGGGCGGGGGTCAGGAGGATGGGGCTCTTTTTGGTGGTGGCCAGCAACAGGACAAGGGGCAACAGGCACGAACTGGAAGCCAGGGAGCTCCATACTACCATGAGAAAAAAACCTCTTTATTGTGAGAGCAGCAGAGCACTGGAAAAAGCTGCCCTGAGAGGTGGTGGGGTCTCCTTCCACAGATAACTGAAACTCACCCAGATCCTTTCCTGTGTGACCTGCTCTAGGGAACCTGCTTCAACCCTTGGCCATACATACCACCAAAAAGAACCCTGAGAGCCACAGCCTGCCTCCCCCAAACACTAGCCTAGAGCCTTTACCCCATCCCAACAGCTTCAGCCTGTACTTTACAGCTGGGACTTTGCTGTAGAGACACGAATGCCTCAAACAGAATGCAATGTTCTGGTGAGTTTCAGTTAAAAATAAGCTGGTAATTGGTTATTTTCTCCAGAAAAAGCCAAAATCCAACTTTTTAACGAAAGGGAAAAAGCACAAGAATTTACTGTATCAGCATTTATTGCTCTATTCTGGCCAGCTTTTGAGCATTTACAGTAATTGATGGAAGAAAGACGATGAATCCTGCCCTTAAGATGAGCCTGCCTGTGAGGCTGTCTTGAGGGCACCTACCTCCAGCAAATGACCCCTTCCCATTGGAAAAGATCCCCTCGGGTCCAGCTGGGACTAAGGAGTCCTGCATGCAGTAACCCCAGTGGGTCAAGTAAAATCTTTGTGGACATTTCAGAATCTCAATCTTCCATCAGGACAGAAGTAATTAACTGGGAGCAGTAGAGAGATGCAAAGGTAACCCAATAGTGATACTCCTAAACTACAGGCTCTCACTCTATTTCCCCCAATACCCACATCTATACTGCATAGACTAGAGATACGTTTCAGATCATTTGAAGATTAAATTAAAATAAAGTGTGGATTAAATAATCTGTGAAGTAATTAGATGTTTGTCAGCTGATCGCTTCAGCTACCTACAAAACCTTCCAAGCTAGCTCAAGATTTGCACGTGAACGGGAGAAAAAAGAAGAGCTGTTCTGTACTATGATTTGGAGCACACCATCTCTGGTTGCACACAGAAGCAGCAGCCCCCAATTGCAGTCTTTCCATAAAGCCTAGAAAGTCTCTGAAGCACTGCAATGATTCAACCTTACAGGAGGCATGGAAGCCAAAAACCATCTCCAGGGCATGAGGCTGGGAACCAGGAATTGAGCAACTGGGATGGGATGAACTTTGGGAGATCAGAACCCAGCCTGCAGCTCAAACCATCACTGGAGCTTTGCTCAGCCCACTCTGAGCAGGTCTAAAAAGGGAGAAGCCTTCTCTGGCCCTGCTCTAGCAGTCTATTACCTTGACAGTAGCATTTTTCCTGTCTCATGGGAATTCACACCCAGCAGTTTGTGTTCGTTGCCCCACCCCAGCACTGAGCACCTCCCTCCACAGCTCTGTGCAGTATGAGCTATCCATAGAAGTAAATGCACATCAGAAATGCAAACCAGCAGTTCCTGAAAAGCAGCTTCGGTTAGGCTAGTCTACAACAGCAGCTGCTGCCACCCATGGAATAGTGCACTGGTTCTCAGATGTGTTCACACAACAGGAATGGTTTACCACTGGAAAAATCGACTGACAATTTGTATTTAAGAAGCTGCATGGTTAGCTGAGATCAGAGGGCTGTACAAACCAGTGAGGCACAGTCACTATGAGCAGGTCTGGAAGCCCTCTAGGTGTGTCCTTCCTATCCCATCCACTCCATTTCAGCTGCAGCAGGAAAATACAGTTTAAATTAGCTTTCTAGCTTTAGCACATTATTTTCCAGTTGCCCAGCTTCCTGCTGTCACAAGGAATCAAGTGGAAGACGTATTGCTTCAAGGTTCCTTCTTGTGCCTGCTTCAAGGACCTTTCCCATGTCAAGTACACAGGGCATTTCTCAGCCACCTCAGATGATTGTCTCAAGGTCATGCAACCCTAAGCTGGCAGTCACATCGAGCATATCTTTTGGGATCTCCCCAACCCCTGGCTGTAATGCTTGGCACCCTGCTTTGTGTGGCCCTGCTGGGGTGGGGGGCAGAGGGACCCAGGGGTGCCTCCAGAACCAAGCACCTTGGGATTAGTTAGACTGACAAATAATTGCCAATTACCAAAGGCAAGGGCATCATCTACCACGTGCAAATTGGTCACACTCCTCATTCTGACCAGACAGCCTCCAGAAGTCCCTCCCAAACTCAGCCATTCTGAGCTGCAGCTGTGGCTTGACACAACTGAAAATATCAGAAGCAGTTTTCATGAGCGCTTGCTCAGAAAGACATCTACATGCTCAGGACTTTGGTTCTCTCCAGAGAACTTAATTACTTGTTTATATCATGTACAATAATGGCCACACCTCTAAGCTTAGAGCTGAAGAAGTTCTCAACTTGAAACACCAATTGCTGTTTCTCTGGCTGTGCTTCCTCCGTAAGAAACCACCCAACAAACTGCTGGATGTTCTGCCACGGCAAGTTTAAACATAAATACACCGTGCCTACAAGGTGTGTAGCAGGCTGTAAGCATTGCTCAGCTGTAAGGTCATCTTGACAAGATTCAGAGCTGATGAAAATGGACACTTATTGTATTACTTCTTGAAAGAAAAAAAGTCACGGAGCAGCTTGCAGAGTACACCTGATATCCCCAGGACTTGTGAAAACTCTGAAGAACTTCAGCACCTACAGATGGAATAAGTTATAAGATCAGTTTCATGGGAGCTAAAACTATCACAGGACTCAAAACCAAGATTTACACTCTCACAACAGGCCTCTGAATAGCCCAGTTTCGCAGAGTCCTCCTCCTGGGCAGGGGAAGCTCCCTCTCCAGCAGAGCAAGGCACACCTTCACGGGCAGCACATCCAGCAAGAACAAGGCCATTGGTCAGCCACAGGATGCACATTTCTTTTGTTAGGTAATTACAGTTTCAAAGGGCTTTCACAAAGATTCCTTCCCTAGTTATAATTTGTCCCCACGTTCAATGTCATTGGCCTCCAGTAGAAACTTCAGCTCTTATAAAAATAATTTAAGAACCCTGCAACCACTTTGAAGTCCCTTCCCACATCTCTGCTGTGGTAGGATTTAAGTGGTGCAGATTACTGACAGGATGAGAGGCAACGGCCTCAAGCTGTAACAAAGAGGTTCAGGTCAGATATCAGGAGAAATTTCTTCTCCAGATGAATGCTTAAGCACAAGGACAGTCTGCCCAGGGAGGTGGTGGGGTCACTATCCCTGAAGGCACTCAAGAAATGCAGAGATGTGGCAGATGGGGTCAGTGGGCATGGTGGGTGTGGGCAGGGGTTGGACTGGATGAGGTCTTTTCCAATCTCTCTTGATTCTACTTGAGGAAGCCTTTTCCAGAACCAAGCTGTGAAGGAACAACTGGAGCATGCCACTCAGCTCACCCAACCCTGCCTTATTTCCTAGCTCTGCAGCAGAGGATAAGGAAACTGCCAAAGCACTGAAGAATAGCTGTGAAGTTTTTCAGTCGCAAAGTGTTCTGCCAAGAACGCGAGCTGCTTCACTGGTCCTGCATGGAGTAGTCTGAGATGCACGAATATCCTGCAGGAGTACAAAGAGCATTTTGACTTCTGCTTACTTTGCTATGAGAGTTCAGTGAGAGCACTGGCAATTTGCATCCTCTCAAGTTCTCTTCCAAGAGTGGTCAGGAATGAGATCTTCCCCCCCCAGGCAGGCAAGATGTCCATTTCACAGCACACAGGCTGCTGGGGAAGTCCAAAAATGCAGCACTGCTCTGAACCACACAGCAGTAAGTCTCCAGGTTTTCTTTCCCTTTGAAGGCCATCAGTATTACTGTCCTCCTTTTCAGTCAGGAGGAGGCACCATCCCCATTCCTAAACCCACAAAGGACAACCCAGCCATAGCTTCTGATTTTTCAGCTAGCAAAAACAGGAGGAAAAGAAGTAAGAAACGCTATGGAAGTCTAAAATTAGAGCTGGTAGCTCATTCCTACAAACATCAGAGTGAACAGCTCCAGCCCTGCTCACACAACCACCCCCTTGTCAGGAAGGGAATCACCTCCCCAAGGCTGCCCGGAGCCCAAACCTGCAAAGTATCTTGCAAGGAATTTGGGAGGAGAGACTTGTCAATGAGGCACAGTTGATCAACCCCCTACAAAAGCAGGGGAAGCCCCAAAGCCAAGCCATGGTGACACATTAATCTAAATAGGGAAAAGTAAAACTTGGCTTTTATACTACTTTCCCCCCCAAAAATAGTGGTTTTAGCAGCTTTTTGGGATTCTTCATGGAAGAAATTCAATGGATACTCAAAAGCAGCAGCCAGAGTACCATGTTTTTATTTACAACGAGATTAGGCACACTTCCTTCTTCAAACACTGACTCAATCAGCATTTGGGCAAAAGCATTACCATACATGGACTGAGAGCTGCACACTGGTACTTCCACAGAACCACCACTGTACAACTTGAGAAAACAACACATTCATGGCTACTGAGAGAAGGCCACGGAAGATATCCTCCAAAGACATGAACTCCCTGGGCACTCTTTAAGCAAACATTTTTAACAGACCCAAGGGGACTGAAGAGATTCAGTGATATTTTTTTTCCCCTAAACAGCTACTTATGTTCAGACAAACTTGGTTCTCTGCTGCTGCCATCTAGCTGACGTATTCAAGTCTAGGGAGCTTTCACAGCTGGTGTTGCGTGGGGTAGCACTGACTGCAGGCATCTACAAAGCCCTGTCTGGAAGTGCTGTAGCATGCTGAGACATGTCCATGCTATACTGCCAAGGGAGATAAGGCAAGTGGGATTCATTCATAAGGACAAAGCCTAGAGCCACAGATGGTTACGCTGCTGATTTACAGAGTATTTTTCCATACAGACTTTATTTTTGCAGTGCGCAAGCAGTGACCTGTAGGAAAGAATCTCAAGGGATTTGAGCAGTCTGTCAAAATAGGCAAATAAAGAAAATCAGGATGACAGATCACACGAGAAGTATGGGTTTGGCTTCAGGATCCTTTGAACCTCCAAAGCTGACAGTACCAGTCCAAGGCTGACCTTTAAAATCACACGGTTAAATTGCTGCTTTGAGTACTAGAATGAAATGACAAATACAGGAAAGATAATCAGCCAGTATCACTCAAGGCATCAGTACTGTTATAGAACATCTTACAAAATATCTACCTCACTTTCTCCCCACACTCCTCTGCTACCCATCTCCCCTGCAATTCCAGATTCCCTACAACAGAAGCAGTACTTCACATCCTCTGAACTACATCAACATGCTGTGAAGCTTCCTCCCACACAGCTGCCAAGTGGCAGCTCAACACCAATTAAAGCCAGAGGGAGATGGCTGGCTGGGGCCAAACAAGTGCCTGCTGGACACTACTTGGGCTCCCCATCCTCTCAGCCTCATTTCAGGAAGCCTACAGTAACTCATCACTTCTCAACTTATTTCCTATCTGAAACTGCAGACTCAGAGAAGATGGATGTAACAATATGAGGAACAGATGCTAAAATAGAAAGCCTTTCAGTCAAAACTGGCAGAGTTTAAGAGATTCTGGTCTACATAAGTAGTTTACTATCAGAAAATGTTTTTACTTTATTAATGGCAAACAACTTGGACTGAAAGACAACTTGAATGCCCTGGTACACATGAACAGGAGAACCTATGTCCTGCCTGCAAACTTGTACCACATTTTACCAGCCTGAGAGCCTTGCAGCTTCTTGCTATCTCAATACAACCAAGTAGGGGAAACTGCTATAATCTGCTCTCAAAGGCTTTGTCATGGTTTCCTGCCAGAACTTCCATACAGAAGAGGACTAAGGATCTGGTGAGCTATACAAGCTCATCTGACAAACTGGAGTTTGGAAGCACATGATCTTTAGGGTCCCTTCCAACCCAAACCAGACTGTGATTTACGTTTTACACCTCACATAATGTGATTTTTCCTTTAATAGATGTTGAGTCTATCTGTCAGAAGTTCTGACTTGTCAGAATCCCAATAATCCCAATGTAGGTACCAACAGAACAAGAAGTACTGGCACAAACTGAAATGAAATTGCTTAAGAACTGGTAATCTTTTGTGTCTTAGCCTAAAGAAAGCTTTACTATTTCATTTTAACATCTAAGAGGAAAGACTACTAGATGGCATCAAAATGAGGACAAGTCAGTAGGATGGACAGCTGAACTAGAGAAACCAAGTTAGGTGTCTGACTGTTCCTATCAGCATCTTCTGGGATTTGGGTCCCTGAGGAGTTCATGGTTTCCTGATACTCATCAGCAGCTTTTAGAGAGGGGAAACTTACTATCATCTCAGGCTAAACTCTCGCATAATTGCAAGACAACCTGAGGTTCAGACTGATATGTGCATGACATTTCTGTCCCTTGCCCCACTCCCTGCACTTTTTTTTTTTGGGGGGTCTTTCACTCCAAACCATGGCCTTGCCAGATTGGATCTCTTGCACAACATCAGATTTTCCACCCAAGGCTCTGCCCAAAAGCACATTCTGAATTACTAGAAGGGTTCATGACTGTTAAGCACCTAATGTTGGATATCAGGGAAAATTTCTTCTTGGAAACAGTGGTGATACATCAGCACAGGCTGCCCAGGGAAGTGGTGTACCATCCCTGGAGGTATTCAAGAAGTGTATAGAAGTGGTACTGGGAGACATGGTAGGTGGGCATGCTGCAGATAAGTGTTGGGTTTGGTGACCTTAGAGACCTTTCCCAAGCTGAAGGATTCTACCATTTGTCAGACTCCATGTCGCCACCAGCAAAGTCACCAATACAGATCACCACGTTCCCAGTTTTGGAAGGGTAAAAGGAGCAGTGTGATCACTTTTTGTAGGTACACTGCTGACAGATTACCAGCACTTAATTTGTTCAGTATTGAAGCAAACCTGAGGCTGGTAAGCCTCTGACAGACTGAACATTGTACTACACCCAAATGAAGAGTGTGGCTAAGGTAGGAATTCAGCACCACTTCTGTCACCTCCCTAGGAGCTGAATGAGGATATTTCCTTACTTTTCAATAAACCAACACTTCCAGAAAGCAAAACACCTTTGTGCTATCTACAACTTGTGCAGAAGATCTTGTTATCAATGGAATTTTTGCACTTGGGCCCTTCTGTACTTCCAGCAAAGCATATGTTGCTGTATTAAACTGGCAACACAGAGAAGGAGACATAATAAAGTCAAATCTAGGATGACTATTTCCTTCCAAAGTAGACAAGCGGGCACACAGTCCTCTTTTCCCTGCTTATTCTTTAGTATTAGAAGACAAAAATACTTTGTACTTCACAAAAGTGTCTATATTAGCAGATAATCCTGTCCATCTCAGGGGCCAAATTCAAGCAAAGATTCCCCTGTCCATCTCAGGGGCCAAATTCAAGCAAAGATTCAAGAACTAAGCAGTTCCAGCACTGCCATCTGAGTTACTCCTTGTAAAGCAGATCAGTAACATCTAAACTCCTCATACGGAACAGGAAGATCCCTAAAGCTACTACTGATAATACTGAAGAAAATAGCATAAGATAGTATTCTAGATTAGGATTTGTAAGCAAAGCTGTCTTTTCTACTTTCTGAAATGCTAAGTTTTGTTTTGGGTCATTTCCATTGAACTATAGACATATATGAGTGAAGAGTTAGCAATAAACTAAGTTGTAACCAAGATGTTATCTCGTTTTACTGCAGTGGACACTTAACTCACCTGATTTCTTTAAGTCCTTCTTTCTGGATAACTTGAAGAATTTCTTTATGGCTCATAGGTGTATTAGGATATTTCTCCAGGACCTGGCAAACAAAGTAGATCGAGAGTATGTTACCTATTTGTATTTTCATTTTAGTGCTCTACTGCACAGAAAACTATGTTTAGAGGCTTAGACCTCGAGATACAACCAAGCAAGAATTACTGACCCACATTTTGTGACAAACCCTCCCAGGAGACTTGCTTAAGAGTTATTTCCAAACTTCATTTCTATGGCATTGCACCTAGACCTCACTTCCTAAAGAGAACAAAACCCATGCTCTGCAGGAACAAAGTGGTTTCATCATCATCCCCTTTGCATTGGGATTTTTGAGGACCCACTGAAGTACACGTATATGGAGCTTGTGAGAAACACAAATCCTTAATGCGTGCACATATGAGCAACCAAAACTCAAATTTCCAACAGGCAAGGCCATGTAGTGCAGGCTCTCTCTCTCTTACATCAGAGTATGTCCCCCTAGAAAGGGATCAGATAAAGTCTAAACAACTTAGATTCAAACTGATTATTAGAATTAAGAGTTTTGGGAAGAATGGTGTTCAATAATGGCAGGATTCTTTGAACATTTTGCCCATACAATTCAGGCTTAAATTTTGGAAATATGGGCTCAGAAAATATTTCCTGTATTAAAAAAACCAAATACGTTCTGTGCCACCCTGGCCCACCCTGGGGTGTGCTTATGTGTCACTCACTGCCCTCAAGACACGAATGATACTTCTGCCTTCTGCTCAACAGTGGACAGACAGATGCTTCTGGAGGAAGATATCAGCTACTACACAGGATTTGGATATTTTGAGCAATATTTGCATTGGGGAGGAGCAGGAAATGCCTCATTTCCTTCTTAATCATCCACTTTTGACCTGAACCCAGCATACCAACCCCTGAATCCTGACATATCTTTGACCAAAATCAGAAACACTGCAAATATGCATCAGCACATTTGCTCGTCGCTGCCAAGGATTCAGTGTTCTCAGTGTAAAATGGCACAAAAATGGTACTTTTTCCACCATTCCCTTGGAAAAATATCTGAAAGCTTGTTCTGCACAGCATGCTGAAAGCACATGGAAGATAAAAGGAGTTTAGGCAGCCTCAATTTTCACGTGCAGTACCAACTCCTTTATGGCAGAAGGACAAACAAAGGAGAAAAAAGCCACGGTATCACTCTCTTAACAAGGAACTTCAGGGCACTCACCATTTCACACACACAAGAGCAAGAAAGGTTTGCAAGCCCCCATTAACACTGACTTAGAAATAATGCCCATCTCAGTACACCCAGAATCATACAGCAGCTAGGAGGCCGTCTGTCTGCTGGTAGGGAAGAGACGGTTCACAATATTGAGACCACCTGCTGACTCCTGACACAGGACATGCAATAGCAGGATAGCAATCTTTACCTGCTATCTCTCTCCTCCCTACATACATCAGTGAAGATATTAACCTGCATTCAAGCTGCCAGCAAGATGGCTCGAGTACTGCTACAAAAAACAGAACCCAGTCTTCAGAGACATGACTGTTTAATAGCACTCAGTTCTAAGGAAGAAAAAGGGATGCTTCATGCCACTAGGAGAAGAGGAGATGCCAAAACAAGTTATCACAGTGCTGTGGGAGCACAGCAGGACATGGTTGGAGAACAAGAACAGAATGAAGCTGTAGAACCATAATGGTGGTCCATGAAAACAGCTACACAGCAAGAAGATAAGAGATCAGATCTCAGATTTTCAAATATGGTGAGTATATACATAAGGAGGATGGAGAGAAGGACACAAAAGCATGAAGGGAGAAACATTCACAGATCTTTGCATTCTCAAGTTGCCTCCACCACCACCAAATACTGGAAGAAGTGCCACATGAAGTTGCAAGACTGACAGAACAAAGGAAGTTATAATTGGGAAGAGAAGAACAAAGTAGAAGTGTTGGGATTTTAGGTTCGCATGACAGATAAGGCACAACTCAAGACAACGTCTCTCAATCATTATTCCTACGCCATGAATTCAGCACTGAAACTGTTTCGTGAACTGTAAGTACAAGAAGACATTTACCAAGGGAAATAAAACACTGCCTTGTGAAAAGGCATGAAGAGGAATGAAGTCCATTGTAAAAAGGCTTCTGGATGACCAAAAATGTTTCATCCCATGAATAGCACACCATTAGGAATAGTTAAAAGAAAACAAAACAACAAAAAAAACAACAAAAAAAAAGGGTTGAAGATTCAGGAAACATGCCCAATTACTTAAGCTTGGTCTAGACAAGCTCATTTGGAAAAACAACTCTGCCAGCTGAGCAGCCACAGCTCCTCAGAGCAGCAGAAAGTTCACATGAAAATTCAGGGAATTGTTTATAGTGGTCAGATGTTTCCCAGAAGCCTCCAAACACATCTCGTGCACAGCCTGATCTCTGCCAGATCCAAGGACAAGCCAGCAAGGAAGAGTTCAAGCAACACATGCTGAAGGCGGCCATCAGCTCAGTCCAGTCTCTCACTGAATCATTCAGGTTGGAGATGATCATCAAGATCCCCAAGCCCACCCCCAACCCACTCCACTGTGCCCACTGCCCACGTGCCTCAGTGCCACATCTCCACGTTCCCTGAACACCCCCAGGTATGGTGATCCCACCACCTCCCTATGCAGCTGTGCCACTCTTATGAAGAAGAAATGTTTCCTTATAGCTAACCTGAACCTCCCCTGGCACAACTTGAGGCCATTACCTTTCATCCTAAGGGCATGCAGCCCCATCAGATAACCTGAAGCAGCATGCCAAACTGCAAGCGTTCCAAGTCTCAGCCTACTTAGATAAGCGGATCAGTCTGCATCTTGATTTACATAACAACCACACTCCACTTCACAGGCAGATCAAGAAGAACCAGGTATAGGGAGATGGAGGAGACTTTAGGAGATAGATACACCTCAAGTAGCTTCCCTCCTTTGCCCTTTTAAGGTTACACTGGAATAAGGCTTTTCTGATGACTGCGTAAATCAATGAAAAGGCAGCCACTGCCATGTGCCCCAGAACTAAACCAGAGGCATTTTAAAATGGAGTCAGGATTTATGAACTGTCTTCCTCCTATCCCCAGCACCAACTAAAGAACAAATCAACAAATGCCAACAGTTGGTTATTAAAAAGCTGCCTCATTACTTGAGCCTAGCTAAACGTGCTTCAAAGTGTCAATGTTCCATACAGGTGAAGTTGTATACTGGAGATAGTGTCACCAGTGCTCAGATTACACTGCCTTGGGTGTTGAAACAGAGTAATTGGCTCACTGTTAACAAAAACACTTGAGTTCTTTCTTGCAGTGTCTGCTGCTTTGACCCCTGAAGCTGTCCTGGTTTCTGCAAAGGTTTCCGAGAAAACAGGATCATGAACAGAAAAGACCTTTTAATTTTGCATTGTTCAAGGAAGGCAGCTTTCTTACTCTTACAAGAATTATGCTGTGAAATATTTATTCATAATACCTGAAACTTAAAGGACAAGATTTGAGAAGCTAAGTATCTGTATCAATGATACCTGGATGAAGAGAGACAACGAGACACCCCCATGCCACCATCCTATCACACAAGGTACAGCAAAGCAAGCCTTTGCTCCTCAAGGCAGCTCAGCTTTTTCAAACCTGAAAAAGGTTTGTTTCCCAGATTCTCTGATTTAGGAGCACTGGCAAGATGACTGCATCAGCTCTCTGGAGGTGTTCAAGAACCACAGAGGTGTGGCTCTGAGGGATGCAATTAGTGGCATCGTGGGGGTGGGCTGAGGTCTGACTCTGTGATCTTGGAGGTCTTTTCCAACCTGAATGACTCTCTAGGAAAGCAGGCAGCCAGCTGAGCAGTGGGCAGAGTGGTAAGAACAGGACAGCATCTCACTGGAAAGTAAACCTGATAATGGAATTACTTCAAGACTTCTCTCTTATCACAGTTTTGCTGAACTCAGGTTCGAAGTCCACATCCTACTCCAAGGTTAAGCTATCACCACCCAGCCCAGAGTGATACTTCCACACCTCGGGGCTGCCCATGGGTGTTGCAAACTGAGGCAAGCTGCAAAACCCTGAAGCATTCCTGACAAAGTAAACTGAATTTCCAGCATCAACCTGCACAACAAGGGTTTACCCATGAGCAATGATCCTCTTAAGCATTTAAGAGACCACAGGGATCACCACCCCCACTGGAGGAGAAGCAGGAAGGATGAGGTTGGAAACAATACAGTGGACACCATCACAACCAAAGACCTCATCCAGCAAGAGTTTACAAGAAGCACTTTTTCAAAGCACCAACATCAAGCACAAGCAGGATTAAAAGCTGAAAAGCAAATAAACAAAACCCTAAACATAGGTCATTCAGGGTTTGCTGCTCTGGGAGAAGTCCAGCACATGTAGATCAGCGCTGCTAACCACACAGCCAATACAAATCTCATCAACAAATTAAGGTTGGGACAGACCTCTAGGATCCTCTAATTCAACTGTCAACCCAACCCCACCATGCCCACTACATCACTCAGTGCCACATCCACCCTTTTCTGGAACACCTCCAGGGATGCTGACCCCCCCCCTCCTCCCCTAGCTGTGCCACTGCATCGCTGCTCTTTTGGAGAAGAAATTTTTCTTTATATCCAACCTGAACCTCCCCTCCAAAGCTTTCATCTCATTTCATCTTCAGATGAAATCAGCAGACTTCCCAAGTCAAACCTAGCACTAAAGTACCTTGTTCTTAATGGGAACTCCCAAAAAAGCTCCAGCCATTCCCCTGTGCTGCAGTGGACTAGCTATAACATACTTAGAGACCTTTTAATGGCACTGAATGCTGTACACACTCAGTGAAGCTTTCCGGTAGTGGCCATTGGTACAGCCAAGTCGTCCTGTAGGCATACGGAACACTTATCTGCACACCACTGAAGCAGAACAATGAGTTCTACCATTGCTACTGACATGAATACAAAGAAATTAAGTGACGTGTGCCACTGCATCTGCAAGATGTGGGATATTTAACTCCTCTGTGCTGCCTCAAAGTCTCTGGAGTGCATGGGAATCTTGGTTAGGGGTGAGCTTTGTATTTCTTCATTTTAGATTTTATGATTTTCTTCAATTCTTTGATAGAAGGAGAAGGGGAAACCGCAGGAAGAGCAGCCTTAAAGCTCAGGAGCCAGACAAAGCTACTATTATATTGACTGACAGTTAACTGAGAAAAGCTTAGAAATAAAGCAGTGACAACCTCAACTGCTATACCATTATGTTCAGAAAACAGACAGAAGAACAGTAAGAGTAAGGGTGTTAAACTTGGAAGTGTTAGAATCAAAGATACAATCTTCACATTGGGGAGATGTCTATATATATAAATTTCATCTAGATTCTCCCTAAAAGGATACAGTCTAGATTTATATTTCCAGGCAGTCTATATTTGTTTCCTTGCACTGTTTTCCTACAGCTTGTGACTGGGAAAAGCAAAATTACTGCTCCTCCAGAGCTCAGCATCACAGCAAACCCTGTACATCACAGGGCTTGGAGTTAACCCTGCACATCCTTCTTCCTCCTCCTGGCAGTGCCACCTGCTTCCAGCCCTGGCTGCTCAGCCCAAACAAAGCTCTTGGTGCAGACTTCCACCCAGGAAAGCAGAACCATAACAGCTCCAGTAACGAGCTGCAGGAATCAGGGACCTCCTTCCAGCAAGATAATGGAATACAGCATGAACCATACAACCACAGTATCAACTGTTAGAGGATGCATCTCAAACCAAACCGACGGGAAGTCAAGCTTCTGGTACCAAGTGTCCATTCATTCTTCTTCAAAGCCACCAGACTGCACATTTCATTGGAAAAATAGCTCTTTCCTGCTAGTTTCAACTCCAGGGTTTCAGGAAACTCAGCAACGTTCAACAAACCCAATGTTCAGTGCTGACTGCTGGGCACAGAAGGCTGAAGAGCACTAAAGGGAAGCTCCTCCAGTCACCGCAGGAAGTGAATTTACACACACACATTCACAGGAACCAAAGCTCAAGGCTGGGTGAAAGCTCCAGTGCACCAAATTAGCATTCACCTCACTAAAGTGCATTACACCGCGAGCAGGCAGGGTCCTTAAAAGGCTGCAATGAATCATTCATGAATGAGGGAGCTAAAACCCTCGTTAAGGGAATTAAGAACAGGCCTCCCCTCCCCCAGGAGCTGCCCAGCACAAGCTGTTCACTGGGCCATACCATTAAGTTGTCTTCTATAGTTTATTCTTTGCCAGAAGATTGAGCCATAACTCTCAATTTAATCAGGCTCCAAATGATGAGAGGAAGTTCTCAAGTAACAATGACAGCATTCAAAGGCAAGGGAAAAGCTTCATGGTACCAGCTCCAGCCACCTGTGGGTCAGACCCTCCTCAACCCAGGAGCTGGTGCTCACATGAAAGCTTTTGGTGGCTTCTCCGATGAATCTGCCCAGGTGCTTGTTGAACTCAAGCTCTTAGCCCTCATAAGGGGTTTCCAAACTCAACTGCAGGCTGAGGAAGTCAGCGTGGAGTTTGGTTTGTTCTGACCCCACCTTCACATTGTGCTCCTCAGCTCACTATACTGCAAATAACACAGAGACCAAAAGGAGATGGGCTTCTTCCTGGAACATCCAGAAAGAGAGTTTTTTGGAAGTGTCAAAGGGTCCTCAGAGTAAAACCTAACTTGACGTCAGTCCCTTGGGCTAGAACCCAAATTCACCTCTAACCAACAGTTCTCACCTCCCTTCCTACACAGACTCCAGCCACAGGAACAGCAGGGGCAACATCCTTTTGCACTCCTGCAGTGGGAAAACATTGCTGTGCAAGGCAAGGTGGTCAGGAGCAGAGGTAGCATGCAGACAGAGGGACCTGACCTATATTGCAGTCTCTCCTGCCCATACAATTAGCCAAATGCCATTCATGGTCTGAACCAGAAATGAGGTCAAAGAAGGAATGAGCAACTCTATGCCATTAGAAACCAAGATCCATTAAATGCACCAGCACACATGGCCACTTCCCACAGTGTTTAAAACTGTGGATTTGTATTTGATGATATTTCATTTTAAGGATACCGAGCAAGGCAAACTGAAGCACTGCTCCAAATAAACCATTTCTGGATCTGGGACGAACTTGTCCATCAGCAGGACAGCTGCACTTCTCTTCAGTGCCCACGCTGCAGGCTGCCAGAGCTCCCACCTGGATGCAGTTCCAAGTGAGGAAACAGCACTGGCAGCATTATATCAGTCTCAAACACTGGGAGAAGCCTGAGTCTGGGACAGATTTCTGTGGGCAAAGCCAAAAGCAATCACACTTACAAAAAAAAAACTTAGAACTTTTGGACCTAATGCTTACATACCTCAGCTTAGAAAGCAGTAAACAAACACGAGGGGTGGGAGAAGGGACAGAAGTCCACCGGTGAGGACTAACAGAGTGACACTGTCAAGAAAAATCCATTGCATAGTAACTCAAGGTTTGAGAAGGCTGAAAAGTTGCAGAGTAGTCATCTAATAGTGAGAGGAGAAGGTCACCATTACTAGCAAAAGAATTATTATGCAAGAGACTTGCTGTACTGCACCTGGCTGTGCGTTCTGGCTCCTCCACACAGCACAAAAAAAAAAGAATCAGAATTTGGATGAAAAACACTACAAAGTTGTTAGCTTCACACTGTGAAATATAAACGATCTCAGGCCCTCAGTATTTGTGGAAATGCAATATTTGAGCTTCAGCTTAAAGCACACTGCAAAAGGAAGAGCCCGAGCAGGCAGTGAGGCTCTCCCAGAGCAGATCAATGGTGCCCAATATAACCCAAAGCACAAAGCAAACAGCAGAAAGGGCAGAGGGCCAGGAACTGCATGCAGCAGACGTGGAAGGAAGCCCCAAAACCAGACAGACTTCAGAGGTCTGTGCTGCCTGGGGCAAAGAGCTGAATACAGCTATGTCCAGTGGCACCCAGCCTGCCAGGAGAGCACCCTGCACAGACAGGCTACAACCAACACAACCAGCTACCAAACTTAGCCAAGTTATTTTACTTTGCTTACTGCTGAGAAACTGTCTCTCAAATGACTGAATGTGCTATTAGCACACGGAGTTGTCGTGCTGCTGCTGACCCACTGTCCTGCACTGCACCACAGCTCCCCTCCATCTACCAGCACGTGTCCATGCAGGCTAAGTGGTAAACAAGATTGGGGATCTAATCCAAGCTAAAAATACCTTTTTAAAGACCAAATCAGTTTTATCATTCCGTTTGCCAAGTAGCTCCTAACAAGGGGCTCTGGTGAAAAGGAAAAGGCATTGCAAAGGCACCAAGTGCCCCGCAGCCCCAGCGGATCGAGCTGTTGGTGAAGCAGTAAACGTCACAGGAGCTGCAGGAAGCAGGGTCCTGCTCTGACAATAGGCCACGGAAGGAAAGGAAAGCATTCCCACCAGCACATTACAGCCAGAACATAATCAAGTTGCACAGTGCAGTGTCACAGATTTATCAGCCACCATCTGCAATACCATCCCTCTCTTAAGGCTTGCTGTTGGACACAGAACCTCACCGTGTGCTCCCAGGCTGCTCCTGGTGCAGAGCACCCTTCCAGACACAGTAGCTCTTCTCACCCTGCTGTTAGGTTGTGGTGCCAGCAGCATCAAATCCTTTGAGCTGGAAGGGACCATTAAAGGCCATCTGGTCCCACACCCCTTGCAATGAGCAGAGACACCCACAGCTCCATCAGGTGCTCGGAGCCCCACCCAGCCTGACTTCAAACATCTCTGGCAAACCAGTTACCATCTTCATGCTCTTTTATCTGGGTTCTCTTCCCTATTTTATCTTTCACACCAGGCAAAAAGCCAAAGCACAGGAACCTCATGAAAGCCATTATCACTGACCTGAAGTGAGAACTAACACCAATAGCCTTCCCTTGAGTTTGAAGAGCTGATGATGAGGCTGTTTGCCTGGCTGTAATGAACAGAAATAACTCAGAACAAACTCCTACAGCTCCTCAGTCTCACTCAAATACAGCTGGGCAGACCCTGAAATGCAAGAATCTCGTTACCATAAGAGAGTTGCTGGGTGTTGGCAGGAGGCTCACACTGCCTGCCAGCAAACCTCAATAGCTGTTCCGAAGTTGCTGCTCAGGCATGCCTGTCTTACCCAAACCACTGTGTGCCTTCCATCTGGCTGGGACAGCCAGCAGTGAGCAGGAAGGCTGCTGGGCTCCGCTGGTTTAAGTGGTTTCGTTTGGTTTAAAATGCTGCAAGCAAAGCTTTGCATCTCACCCTATCCACTTTGCCTCTAGGAAATAAAGGAGCAGTTTTCACCAAATCCTGCACATCGAAGTTGGCGAGCATGCTTTGGAACAGGATGGAGGTTTGATGACAGCCAAAAAGACAGCTGGAAGAAGTGACAAAAGTGACAAAACTGTAGAGAAAACAAGTACAAGATGACACCAAGACCTCAAGATCTCGCTGTAAAATTACAGAAACTCTTCAAGGGGACAGAAAGCAGAAGGCACACAAGGCATGGGTGAGCTCTCTCCCCTGTAGATGCAGTCGGAGACAGCAAAGCTGCTGCAGCTTCTGAGATATCCATAAGATACAGCCCTGACAGTCACTGCTGGAGCATGTGGAGTCCACATCCAAACAGCCATGGAATATACAGGTAAGTAACTTGAAGCAGGGAACTTCTCTTGCAGGATATTATTTTTCCACATTCCTTCCCCTGCAGCAAAGAGGAAACCTTAACACTCATTCTTTCCTTTTAAGACTGGAAAACATTCAGCAGCACACAGCTCTAGAGCAGACGTTAGGTCAAAGAGACAGGAAGCCCCAGTAGCCTGAAACATCAAAATAAAGGCGTCTGAGGTATGTTTGCTGCTTGGTTAAGGGAAGTGTGATATTTACAGGGAGCCACGTAAATAAAGATTGTTTACTTCTATTAATGGAGCTTGGAGCTCAACTGAAGCTTCAAAGTTTTGTCAGAAAAATAGCAGTCTGCTGCAGAGCTCCCATTTCAGAGAACTGAAAGCCCCCTGCAGAAACAAGGCTCTGCTAACACGCTCAGCAGAAGGACAAGTGCAGGAGAGAGACTGATAAACATTGACACCTGGGGATTTAAGAGACCTGGGTGAGCTGCAGTCACATGCATGCCTCACTGTACAGTTTTCAGATGTTTAAGTACCTGCTCAAAGCAAGAAGGCCCAAATGCAAAGATGCAGGTGTTAAATTCACATGGCTTTCAGAAGTACATTTGTTTACTTAGGGAACAAGAACCTAGCCAAGCTCAGGCATCAGCAAAGTCTTCCTGATTAAGGATGAACTCATTATTGCCATTCCAGCTACGTCTCTGAAACGTGACAATTTTCTTAACCTGTCTCAGGTTCAGCTTTTAAGGACTGGGATTTGATGGTTAGCTGGAACCAGGGAGGCAAGCAGGGCACTTAAGGCCTTATAAGGTCCCTTTGAACCCAAATCATTCACGGGATCCTCAAGAACCTGCATGGAAGAGCAGATCTGAAGCAGTCATTCATGTAAACACTTGAAAACAGACATTCAAGCTCAGTGAGACTGAAATCCCAGCCCAAACCTATAGACTATGCTATTGCAACAAGCAAACAACCTGTACAAAGTCTATTGCTTTCCTGCACACCAGCTGTGGAAAGATGGTTGAACTGAGGTTATGACCATGCCAGGAAACAAACACCGACTTCGTGACAACAAGAATGGGATTTACACTTCTGTGGAGGATTTGGGAGAGTTCAGCTAACCCTGGCTGATACAGGGAAGGACGTGCTTGGGAGAGGGCAAAGACTGCCACAGAAATGCACTGGCACAAACCCCAGGAGACCCTCTGCCACCAGAACAGCAGCATCCACTTCATAACGACAGAGGGAACTTCACTTTCAGCATTTCCAAAGGCTCATCACTATTTCATAAGACTGCATGGAGAAACCAGAACCCACTGCTAAACTTGAGCAAGTCTTTTTACATCCCCAAAGCCACAGCTGCCAGGAATACGAGCCCACTGCAGCTTTTCAGACAACACAAACACCTTGAAACGCTCAATTTGCGCACTGCATGCCAGAAAGCACAAGGGAAAAAAGGAGTAAGAGGGTTTTCTGGATCTCAGGGGGATGACATATTGGAACAAAGCCAAGAGGGAGCTCAAGAAGAGCTTCTGAGCAGCAGAACTGTGAGCCATAAGAGGGAATGTTTATTGCTGTGGCTTGTAAGAGGTTTGAAAGCTAGCTCAAGTTTCCCCACATGGAAAGGGAGAGAAAAGAGAATTTGTCCTAGCAGAATTTGGGTTGCGTAATTTGTCAGAAAAAGAACAGGGAAATTTTCAAGGAGTGATCTTATCAAATCAGTTTCTATTCAGAATGCAGCAATACACGAGGAAGCACAGACTCCAGCACAGTTATTGGAAAAGGAGACAGTGTTTGGTGTGCATAAACACATCGCAAGGAGCTGGAGGATGCGTGGCTACCAGCAATGCCACTGCATTGTTTTGTGCTCTTGAAAGTGAAGTTTTAATCTGGAAGTTCAGTTCCTACCCCACAGGAAATGCAGCAAAGCACATCCATTGGATTACTTGTCTGGAAGTAAACTGTTGTCACAGCAGTTTCAGTATTAACAAAAACTGAAATCCTTGGGTTTTAAACACAAGAGCCAGAGAAGCATGTAACCTAGCTGGCTCAAGAATTTCATGCATGTTTTCCAATGCTGCAGAGTCTAAAACTATCTGTGTACCTATAATCAAGCAAATAAGAACTTCACACTAACTTGAGAAGGTGCGGGATCCTTATCATGCACACTGATAATCCCACTGGGTACTTCTGAAGAGGAGCCACACATTTCATTTCAGTATCAATAAAATACCTGGCTCCTGAATAATTGACTTGAGGACTGTCACCATGTAAAGCCAGGATAAACATCTGAACACGTTACACCTACCACATGCAACACAAACAGAATCACAGAATCATACAGGTTGGAGAAGACCACTGAGATCACCGAGGCCAACCGCTGACCCAGCCCACCACGCTCACTGACCACATCCTTCAGTGATCTTCAGTCCCTTCCACACCTTCAGGTTGGAAGGGACCTCAGAGCCCACCCAGGCCACCCCCTGGGGACAAGGGTTAGTTGGTACAGTGATGACAGGTTGCCAGACTAGATTGCCTTTTCCAACCTTACTGATGTTACGAACACTTGCATCACTCTGTGCATCCAGACCACACAGGGTCTTGCCCAACCCATTGTCTTCTGCAGTGAAACAGCGCATCATAGCATCACTGCATGCAGCATCATTGCAGGGCTCCCCCATCCTTCCCCTCCCCCCAAAAGCAACTCAACTAATTCCTACTGCCACAGCTACAGAGCGATAAGCTGACATGGCTGTCCCCTAAATTTTCTTCTCTACTCAGCTCCACCCACTCCAGTCATACTTCACTACATCTGTCCAGAGTAACTCATGCTATCAGCAGGCCGTAAGCAATGGGTGTAATTCGTTATCTAGTTTCTCACATTTAATTTGAAAGGCAATAACAACAAGGAGGATATTCCCAGTACTCCTCATGAAGCTGCCTCATCCGGGAGCTGAATTTGGACCTGACCTCTGAGAAGATCCCACAGTGGGGACAAGAAAAGAAACAGGAAAATTAGACCGAGCTCTGTATTCCTCCCAATAGCCCAAACCAACCACATATGCAAAGAACCCAACAGTCACACACACACACCAGATCAAGCATCCACTTCTTTGTATTCATCTGTTATGTTAAATATTTAAGATGCACAACCAGACTCCTCATGGACAAAACCAGTGGAGCACTGGTCACTGCACCAGCAAAATCTGTAGCAAGGCTGGTGCACAGCTCTGCACTGCACACACAGTATGCTGAAGGTAAGAGATCAAGCAAACACGCCTGCAAGCTCCACATTAAAATCAGTACCTTGACTGCACCTACTGCTTTAAATAAGAACAGAACTTTGTCAGTTTTCCTCTGGACCAGTCTCATGGTGTTTCTATAGCCTTATCCCAGTTTGATTTTGCACAGAAGTGCTGAGGATTCGTGCCTGCTCAAACCAGAGGGTGCCAGGAGTACAAGGACACGTGGCTCCTGTAGGGGACTCCCCATGGTACAGGTGCAGCTTCCTCTGCCTGGGGTTGCAGCAAGATGCTCTGGGACAGACAGACAGCACCAGCCTTAAGGTCAGGGCCAGCTGACATCAAACCAACCACATCCCAGCACTGTGTTGTCATCTCCATCCATTGGATACGAGCCAAACAAACCAACCAACCTCAGGCTGCGGCAAGCATGAGATCACATCTGAAGCAGCAGCATGCAGGGCCCTGTGCTTAGGGGTCTGAAGCCTTCATGGGGGTGACAGTCCCAGCAGGATCACATTCTTGGGAATTAGTTTGTAGAAAGGTGGGCAAGCAACTAGATGGCTGAGTGGGAGAAGGCCACGTTCTGTAACCTGTCTGCTTTCTAGAGGAATAAAGGGGTTCTCTTCCACCTCACCCTTTCCCAGCTCTACTGCCATATCAGCACCAGCTTGATAATCCACAGGAGAGACAACTTTTCCCACGTGGAGGCTTCAGGAGGAGCTGAAAGCACTCAGTGGAGGCCTCCAACTGAGCCCATACCAGAAGACAGTCTACACTGGGTTAAAACAGTTTGTATCTGCACAGCAGTGGCTGACTTTACAGGAAGCATCTCTAAAAAAAAGAAAACTGCCAAAACAGGAGAAAAACACATCTAAGTGCTACAGTCAACAAGAGATGCAAAGAAAGCTGCAGTTCTGGACCAACACCTGATCAAGTTGTCACATTTCAGCTCAGTTCTTGTGCAGCTGCACGGGTTCTGCAGCCCTGCAGTACAACAGGAAGGGCTGCTGCACTCCAAACACTCCTGTTTTCCCCCCAGTTGATTTCTGCACTTCACCAGAGGACCCATCACTCAACCTCAGGCATCATGTGCATCTTGGACCCAAGTACTACTTCTCTCTGATAAACAATCTGCAAGCACAATTCAGCTCTGCTGACCTATAAATTCAAAAGCTGCAGCCCAGCATCTGAAATAAGCAGTGGAATAACAGCACTGTCTGCCAGGCTGTCAGTCCCTTCCCATCAGCCTCAAATTAATGTTTTACAGAATCCTCTGAACTTCTGTATATTTTTGCAGCACTCTTTGAACCTTTGCAGATTTTCTCTTTGTGAACAGGAGTGAGCAAATGGACCCATGCACTTGCAGATCCATCTCTTCTGAACAGAAGAACAGCGAAGGATGGTGTCTAGACTCCTCACCTTAAGGGAAATTGCACCTTAATGAAGAGGGCACTCTTAACGAAGTCCACCTGAGAAAGCATGCCATTTGTTTCCCTACGAATTAAGCTTTCTGACCTTTATAACCTGCACGAGGCTGTGCTTGGTGCTACCCATCTCTGTGATGGCATGCTGTCTCATTGTGTTCCTTAAGTTGGTATCAGTAGTCCAAGCAGACCCTGCAGCAGGAGAAGCTAGGCTTCCAACACAGAGCTGACAGCACTGCACAGGATTCCTACTCCGACCCTCTGCCTTCAGCGTGGATACACTTAAGGGAGGACACTGGATTTCCACCCTCCAAAGCCAATAGGAGTCATAGTGACTCAATAGGAAAAGCAAGAAAACACACAGTTGGAGCAGCTGGAGCTCACAAAGCTGGAGATCCCCTGTTCATGATGGCCTGGTCAAAGGGCATTCATAAGAGACAAAGAGACAGCCTGGGGCACCAGCACTCAGCCCCAGTTCACAGCACCGGACCCACACAGCAGAAAGCAGTTCTGTCAGCTCACACAAGGGGTGGACTTCCCATCAAAAAACAAACACCAAATTTCTGTGCTGTTAGTGCAGCACAGCAGAAAGATGGGCAGAGCATTCTGCTGCTTGTGGATCTTCAGTGGTTTATAGAGCTGTGTCACACGAATGGTACTAAACATAAGCAAGGGGAATAGCAACTTGGATATTTCCACCATAGTGCAGGACTTCTTTACTGCACATGTAAAATCACACCTGCACTCACAAACATATTGGTGTGTCCACAGTGCTGTTGCTTCATCAGAGGACTGTAGGAGAGTATACTCCAGGTTAGAGCCTTAATCACTGCATTTACCTTCAACCAGGGGTACCAAGCAGCAGCAGCTGCTTACTTTAATGAAGCTTTATACCTTAATAACAGGGACTTTATATGTTAACACAGCCACTGTCCCAAGTTAACAGCCATCTGCAGCTGCAAGGTTACTGAATGAGCCAGGAAATAAGAAAGAGGTTGTTTATCAACAGTGACTTCCTCCCTGAGCACTGCCCTCATGGGGCACCCTTCCCCTCCCACCCCTCACACTGTACTGCTGCTCCCATTAACAGCCCCAAACACACTAAAATCAGCACGGTTTAAGTCCCATTCAATTAATTATACCCACTGCCCACTGTATGTCTTCCCAGAAAGCAGAAAGGCCACGTGTCTGCTGCTTGACACCTTATTTCAAGCTACCCCTGAAATACTGCAACAGATGCAGCTAGGTCAGCACCCTCCTCACATCCCCAGCCCCTGCCTTGCATGGCAGCCACCTGATTCCAAGCAGCTCGTTAGGAGGACTCACCTGGCACACAGCCACATCAGCACCCATAAGAACAGCAGCCCCCTGCTGCTGCAGCTCCCTGAACTGCCAGCACTGGCAGTGACACATGAGCTGGAGCAAGGAGGCAGAGCTGGGACAGACACCACAAACACCAGGACCCGTAACATCATGCTGCCATCAAACCCCACAGCCCTAGGACTCTGCCTCACCAGCTGGGACCATCAAGGCCCCTTCCACCCCACCTGGAGCCAGATCAGAGAGTTAAAGCTGCCAAAAATTGTGCACAAGCATGGAGAGGCAAATCACTAGAGAAAGGAAAAGAAAAGGTTTCCCAAGTTTTATGATACCTTTCAGGAGCAGAACAGCATATGTGAGAGCTGCAACAATTCTCAGAGCAGTTGCAGAACATCTCCTACGAGCTTCAGCCACCAGCAGCTCAAAACCCAGTGTGACTACACAAGCTAGGACAAGAATCAAAAGGCATCATTTCAAGCTGAAAACGCAGGGGAACTTTTTGAAGACTGGAGTTGGAGTTTGACCAGAATATTTTAACATTCCCGCTGAATACACAAATAGAAATATTCGCCAAAAGAGAGGTTTGGCAAGCACTTGCTCATTTTGGCTCCCTCTGCCACGAGGCTGGATACATGACCCAGGATAACACGTAACCTTCGGTGCTGAGAGCTCTCTGAGCAGCTCTTCTGTATGCACATTCAGCTTTCAAATGGGTTTTGGAAGAGAACATTGGATAGAACATCAACAGCAATGCACATAGGCTGGAAAAGATCTACTCACACTCACAGCCCAGACTGGAAATTCTGCCATCCTTATTTGGAAAAAAATATACATATACATACACACACAAGTTTATGTATTTCTATATACACATAAAAACGTAGGCAGAGAAACCAACACCTGTGGGACACATCCTGCATGCTTAAAATAGTTATCTGCATCATATCTCCTGACCGAAGTGCAACTGTTCTGATGCCCTCCAAACTGTAAACACAAGCTCCAAATAAATTACTACTTATGAGGAGTTTGTGCTTGCACGTCTCAACCACAGAGGCTTATTTACATTTGCTTTCTAGCCAGACGTTTCAAGTCTTGTTTTAACAGATACATGTCAGGATGCTTGTGATTTAACCCAACTCCTTGCTCTCTCCATTAGAGTGGCTCTAAGCTGCACACATAGCTCCCAGGCATACACCATGCTGCCACTATGCAGCACTCCTGTCCACCTCCCACATATTCCACTTATTAGTTTCCCCACTGCTCAAGATTCCTTTTCCTGCACTAAATTCAATGGGCTCAGAGAAAATATACCAAAGCCATCCCAGACCAGATTGAAACAAAGAGCATCAGAGCAGGAAATCAACAGGCAGGAATCCCAGAACTGCAGGGGTCAGAAGGGACCTCTGGAGATCCCCCAGTCCCATCCTCTTAGGCAGGTTTCCTACAACAGGATGCACGGGAAAGTATCCAAATGGGTTTGAATATCTCTAGAGGAGACTCAACTACCTGTCTGGGCAGCCTTTTCAGGGCTGACACCCTCAAGTTCCTCTTCTGGGGTCAGCGACTTGCTTATGTGACACAAGGCAACCCACCTGTCCCTTCCACACACATGAAAGGCCTTAAACACTGAGAAAAATCACCACACACTGCTTGTTCAGAAACACTTCTAGCCTCACAGCACACTGTGAATAGGAATCACGAAATCATTCAGGTCAGAAAAGGCCTCTAAGGTCATCAACTCCAACTGTCAGCCTATCCTTACCATGCCCACGTTCCTTTGTGCCATATCTCCATAGTTCTGGAGCACTCCAGGGACTGTGACCCCACCACCTCCCTGTGCAGCTGTGCCACTGCATCACCACTCTTTTCAAGAAATTTCTCTCAATATCTTACCTGATTCTTCCCTGACACAACTTGATGCCATCACCTCTTGTCTTATCACTGTGACCCAGGAGCAGAGGCCAAACCCCACCTCACCACAACCTCCTTTTAGGGCCTTGTAGCAAGCAGTGAGGTCTCCCCCAAGCCTCCTCTTCCCCAGACTGAACAATCCCAGTTCCCTTAAGGCACACCTCATAAGACTTATGCTTCAGATCCTTCACCAGTTTTCTTACCGTTTTTTTGGGCATACTCCCTCAAATCACTAAGGTTGGAAAAGCCCTCCAAAGCCTTTAAGCTGAACCATCAACCCCACAATCCTAATTGGCACAGGAAGAAGCAAGCTGACAAGCCTCCCACCTGGACTTGCAGCACTTGACCGCAGCAGGCTGCAATCACCTCCTGTCCACCCCAAGTGACTCCACCTCAGGCTGCAAAAGTTCAGCTGAACCACAGCTTTAGCAAGCAAAGAACAAGAAGTAACAGCATTAGCACCAGGGGAGGTCTTGGATGGATATTAGGAACAATTTCTGCACTGAAGGAACGATGATGCAGTGGCACAGCTGCCCAGAGAGCAGTGGGATCACTGTCCCTGGAGGTGTTGCATAGCTGTGGGGATGTGGCACTGAGGAATGCAGACAGTGGGCACGGTGGGGTGGGTTGGGTTAGACTAGTGGTCTCACACAACCAACCTGAGACCCCACCCAACCTCACTGACCCTACAACCCAAAAGGGACTGAAAAAACATTAGCGCTCACAGCGACACACGTGAATATATAACACGCACACAATCGCTAAGTTCACAGATGTGCTAAGTTCACAGATGTGCGTGCACGTGCAGCTGTTCCAAGCAGAAAAGCCCCTTTCTCACAGCACTTCGTCAAAGAACACCAAGAAACGCGGCAGGCTGCCCCTCAGCCACGCTCCTATCGCCCCCCACCGCACTGCTCACGCCTCATTATCACCCAGCACCCCCCAGCACGCAGACGAACCCAGGCCGGGCCGCCCCCGCCGCTCCTTCCCGCCTCAGCCCGCACCCCTCAGGGCCGGGCCGCCGCCCTCCCGCCGCAAGGCCCCACGTACCGTCCGGGCGGCCTCGGCCCAGGTCCTGCCCTTCTTCCGGCGCCCTTTTTCCCTCATGTCGTTGGCGGCGGGGTCGGAAGGCTGTGACTCTTTCGTTTCTTCGTTCCTTCCGTCCGCCCGACGCGGAGCGGCGGCCTCAAGGGAATGCTGTCCCGGCCCCGACAGCCCCCGCGCCCGCCGCCGCTGCCATATTGGGACCCGACCGTACAGCGCCGCGGTCATGTGACCCCGCCGCGTGACCCCTCCTACAGCGCCGGGGGCGGGGCCGGGCGAGGGGAAGCCACGCCTCTCCGCTGCGCGCATGCGCACTGCCTCGTCTCTTCGTGCCGCCTGTCGCCTGCGGTCCCCTCCCCCCGCTGTCGCCGAGTGCCCCCTGTCCCTCCCCCAACTTCCCTCCCCCACTGTTTCAACGGTTTC
>VXAB01009273.1:225142-241952 GCA_013399175.1 Odontophorus gujanensis
TCAACGGTTTCCGGCTCTCCATCACGCCCACTACCACCACACCGCCCATCGTCGGTCCCAGCTGCTCCCTTTGACCACCAACCCCTTTGCCACGGTGGCTTGCACTGTCCCATCCAGTCGCCATCTGTACTGAGAGCCACCAGGCTCCCCTTCTTGTTGCCACCGCCATCCCCCAAGGCCTCCTGGTGCTGACCAGCACTCCCCATTCTCCCCTGGCCACCGTAGCCACCTTCTTCCTACGGCCAAGCCATGCAATTGTACAGTCATGAAATCGTAGAATCGTTAAGGTTGGAAAAGACCTCTAAGGTTAGAGGTCATCGAGTCCAACCATCCACCCATCTCAACAACTGACAGAAACGCTGCCTGTTCCCATCCTACTCCGTGCACTCACAATCTCATTGTCCATGGAATGGTACCCCCATCCCACCTCTTCCCATAGTTGGCAACCCACCACCGTCTCCCCAGCACCATCATCTTGAAAGGACAAGGGGGAAAGATGTTAGGTCAAGGAGGGAAGGTTTAGATTCGATGTCAGGCAAAAGATCTTTACAGAGAGAGCAGTGAGGTGCTGGTACAGACTGCCCAGAGTGGCTGTGGATGTCCCATCCCTGGAGGTGTTCATACCGGGTTGGATGGAGCTCTGGGCAACCTGGTCTGGTAGCACATCTGAAGGTTGGTGGTCCTGTCTGTGACAGGGGGACTGGAACGTGATGATCCTTGGGGTCCCTTCCAACCCAAGCCATTCTACGATACTATGATCTCCCCACCACCATCACCTCTCAACCACCATTGTCACCATCTTCATCTCTCTACCACCATCATAATCGCCATCATCTTCTCAACATCATCATAATCACCAACATCTTTCCAACACCATCATAATCAGCATAATCTCTCCATCACCATCGTCTCTACCACTGTCATCTCTCCAGCACTCTCTCTCCATTACTGTCATCTCCCCATTGTTACCACCATCATCTCTCCACCACCACCATCTCCACCATCATCATCTCCACACAAAGCCATTCCTGTCTCTGGAAGCTCCAGCTGGCACTCCCATCCCATCAGTCTTCTGAGTCCCTCCGACTTCACAGTAGCTTCTGGGGTTTTAAAAAAGAAAAAATACTGTATTTAGGGTAAAATATAAACAAGTCATTCATCAGTGAGCTAAGGAAATAGCTCTTTGTGCAGCAGTGTAACTGTGCATCAATTGTTTCAACATGAGGATGTGATCTATCATGTTATTTCACTGAGTATTTACACAAAACCTGGAGCTCTGAATCTTAAGTTACCATCAGAAGGTCATATTATTTCCATTCAGGAAGGCAGACAGCCTGGATGATATTAATCACTGGGTTTTGACTGACAAATGGCAGAGCCACCTCCACGAATCCTCAGCTTTGAAAACACCTTTAAGCACATGGCAGTCTGGTCCAATGTCTGTTACAAGCCAGCCTGCCATCATACAAGATCTTCTGAAAACAGAACAAGGGCACAAACCGGTATATATGTGAAATACAGCTGAGTAAGTTGAGTCTGTACATCACATAGGAACATGGAGACTTGGCCTGAATTCTCCTATTTGCATCTGAAGCCTTCTCAGGATTGAAAAATAAGGTAACTATTTGGGATGTAAAAAATGGCTTCTGATGGAGCAGAGCAGAGTTTGATTTGCACCTTTATAAGAGCTCACCAATGCAGAGATCTTACATCAGAAGATCACAGGCGTAGCATGGAACAGATCACTTTTGTCAGGAAGGATGGCAGAGGGCTCGGTGAGCTGGCTCCAGGTTTACTGGGGCTGTTGCATCTCCCTCGCTGGGAGATGCTTTTTGACATCACAGATATCTGGCTTTGAGTTGTGTCAGGGAGGTTCAGGTTGGATGCTGGGAAAATTTCTTCTCCAAAGGAGTGCTCAGGCATTGGGATGGGCTGCCCAGGGAGATGGTGGGGTCACTATCCCTGGATGAGTTCAAGAACCGTGGAGATGAGACAGTGAGGGACGTGGTCAGTGGGCATGGTGGGGTGGGTTGGGGTTGGACTTGATGATCTTAGTGGTCTTTTCTAGCCTTAATGATTCCATGATTCTATGCCATTGGCCTCCATGACCACCTGCACACACTGCTGGCTCACCTTCAGCCAGCTGTCGGTCAGCACTCCCAGACCCTTCTCCTCCCTGCAGCTTGCTGGCCACTCTGCCCCAAGGCTGTAGTGTTGTAGAGCATTGTTGCAACCAAACTGCAGGACCCGGCACTTGGTCTTGCTGCAGCTCATCCCACTGGCCTCAGCCCAGATATCCAGCCTGTCCAGATGCCTCTGTAGGGCCCTCCTACTCTTAGACAGATCCACACTTCCCCACATCCTCCTCTTCATCTGCAAACGCACTGAGGGTACACTCAGTGCCCTCGTCCAGGTCAGCAATAAAGATATGACACAGGATGGGCCCCAGTACCAATTTCAAAAATATTGCTCCATTTTCTTCTAATTCAGACTTCATCGAGTCACTACTGTGGCAGGAAGTGTCGCAGCTGAAATGCACAGTGCTGCTTGCTAAAGATGTTCCCCAGCAAGGAGCAGGGCTGGCCAGCTGCTCTCAGAGGTCACTGTCCTCGGAGCTAATTTTATCTTAGAGCTGTACGTGAGGAAGCGAAGCAGAGTTCATTGTGAGTGCATCGCTTCATTGCTGATGGAGAAAGGAAAGGCTGACCTCACTGTGCACGAACCCAGCAGCATCCTGCTTCGGAAAAATGAGAAGCAAGGTTGTTATAATCAATTAGCTTTAGGCTTAAATAATTCATGCGTATTAAGCAGAAATTAAAATTGAAGTATTGAATTGATAGGACTGATTAAATCCTGTTTCTGAACTCGGGTTCGAAGCAGGCAGTGAGATGATTTCAGGTTGATACTTCCAGCCGGGAAAATGAACATGCAAATGTCAGGCTGCTGCTAAAGCCCAAACAAGGAGCAGATGGCTTCTTTAGGTGGGGGTGGTTATGTGGCTACTGCACAGCTTTGCAATGATTATTTTAAGTTGTGAAAGTGATAAAAAAAAAAAGAAAAAGAAACCCAAATCTTTGTGCAGAGCAGTGACTGTAACTTTGAACAAACTTGAGAAATGTGACACGGATACTTTACAAGAGTGGAGTGCTGTCTTCTTAGAATCATGGACTCAGTGAGGCTGGAAAAGACCTCTGAGATCACCATGGCCAACCCAACCCATCCCACCATGCCCACTGACCACGTCCCTCAGTGCCACATCTCCATAGTTATTGTATACCTCCAGGGACAGTGCCCCACCACCTCCCTGGGCAGCCCATCCCAGTACCTGATCATTCTTTTGGAGAAGAAATCTTCCACACATCCAGCCTTCTTGACTCCTGTTACCAGCGGCAGGATGGTTGGGTTGTCTGATCTGTGGTTCTACAGAGGATCCCTTGGGTTAGGCAAGGCATTATCCCTCAGGAATCCAAGCATGCTCAGTGCAGAATCAGCTCAAAACCCTCCACGCACTCCTCAATGGTTGAGTTTTCAGCAAGGCTTGTCAAGTCTGGTACAGTGCGGGATGAAGCACATTGCTCCTAACCATGCACTGGTTCTGGAATTGGACAGATGCTTGGAGTATGTTTCACATACTCTGGAAAGAAAACAATAGGGAATACAAAACCTGGTCATTGCAGCAGCCCAGGCCCCAGGAACGTCCATAAACCAGCTGGAGAGAAGCTCATCAGAGCTGTGAACTACGGATGGGCATATTATGGCACATCCACCATTCACAGGATGAAAGACTGAAGTGTGGTCCTTCACTGTTACATTTGGTTTGCTCAGTGAGCCTGAGACTATCATCTTAGCATGCATGACACCTCCTCTGCTGTCTGTTAGTGTATGTGCTCAGTGCAATAAGAGCTCATGGGTCACCAGGAAGTACCCTTTGAGGCCCTTTTACCACTAGCAGATACCCCTCCTTTCTTTGAGGTGAGACACTAGGGAGGCTCTGGTGTCCTCAGTGCATCATTCACTCCTGAGACTCGCAATCCTGGCAGAGTAATCAGCAAAAAGAAGCATAAAGCCAGCTGGAGAAGTCTTCCATTTTCTTCAGCCTCAGCAGATGTACAGCCAGATGTTCTATTTCCCTGATGAGTGCCCACAGAGGGCATCATACAAAGAAAAGGAAAGCATTCCTTTTGAAGGAAGGACTTTGTTTAGTACTGATAAGAGAGTTTGATAACTCAGCTTTGAAGTCTCAAGCTATCTGAGGATCTCCTGGGCTCCTCCTTTTACCCTGCAGACATCTCAGCATTGTTCACAGACCTTCATACACCTCTCCCTGGCTGGCTCTTGGTGTGTACCAGGAGCTCCCAAGGACAAGAGATCCAATGACAAGTTGACTGTGACTTTGGTACTATAGGTCAGTTGGAAGTTGACACTGGCCTTAGGATGGCTGAAAATGGTTTATAAATTCAAGCAGCAGAAAAAAAAGAAGGAGTAAGAAGCAAAGAGTGGTAGAAGGAAACATGACTGTGATGGATTAATGGTCAGGCTGAATGGTCTTGGAGGACTTTTCCAACCTTAGTGATTCTATGATCGACACGGTGGCGGTGGGTTGACAGTTGGACTTGGTGACCTCAAAGGTCTTTTCCAAACTTAATGATTCCATGATTGTATGAAACCATTTAGCACTAAGCCCAGTGCTGTCCATTGCCTCACCAAACAGTACAGTGCGTCGTGGAAAGGCAGAGAGCTGAGAGGAGCAGGGACTAAAGGGGTTGGATTGAATTTCAGCTTCAGGAAGGGGGAGCCAAATTATTTCTCTA
This sequence comes from Odontophorus gujanensis, assembly GCA_013399175.1. Lineage (NCBI taxonomy): Eukaryota > Metazoa > Chordata > Aves > Galliformes > Odontophoridae > Odontophorus > Odontophorus gujanensis. The sequence continues at coordinate 229,954 of VXAB01009273.1, forward strand.
AGTGCTGGCTGAATTACCTGTCTTACAGCTTTTCTCAGTCACCACATCAGTACTGAAAGATTTCAGCTAGTTGACAAAAAATTAAACTAAGGGAAATTCCCAGCTGTGAATGCTTTGCCCTTTGCAACCTCTTGACCTTGCTCCCTCCATAGGGATTTATCTCCCCTTCGCTGTGGGGCTGGGACAATGTCCTGCCATTGCAGTTGTTTGCAGACTCAAGGATTTTCACAGAAGTCATGGAATCCTATATAAAATCCTTCAGGTTGGAAGAGACCTCCAAGATCACCAAGGTTAGGTACTACCCATCCCACTGTGCCCACTGGCCACATCCCTCAGTGACACATCCCCACAGTTATGGAACATCTCTGGGGAAAGTGACCCCACCACCTCCCTGGGCAGCTGTGACACTGTGTCATCACTCTTTTGGAGAGGAAATGTTTCCTAATATTCAACCTTGGGAAAGGAAAATGGGATTTCCCAGCAATGGGAAAGCACATGCATAGCTCAGCCCCATGTAGAGCATAAAAACTGGGTAACCAACAAGAGCTCTGAGGTGACAAGAGGGCCTGAGGTGGTTTCCACCTCTGTATTCCTTTGCATAAACCATGGATGCTTATTGTTGTGGTGAGTGCATTCTTGAGGTTGGTAGTGGGGATCACAACTGTACGGTCACGCAGTGGTACACTGTAACTTCTGTATGCTGCTGTCAATTGTGTTGGGATTTCAGTTCATTGCTGTAGCGCTCCGTTTAGTCAAAATCCCATGCAACATGAAAAGCCTTCTACTAATTCAATCTATCCATGCATGGGATGTCTGTAAGAACCTGTTCAGAGAGGTTGTTCTGACAGGCTGTAAGTGGAAATGTCCTCCCAGAAGCCCTGGGTTATTGAACTGTAATCATGTAGGGCTTCACATGAAACCTCCCCATATCACTCTGTTTAGCATGATTATCTAAATAGCCATCCAATAACCACGTGGTCCTCTCAACAACCTCCACAATTTCTGCTGAGCACAAGTCCAGAAGAAGATGAGAGTTGGAATGACTTCAGATGTGCTCCCACTATCCACAGCGATGGGCCGTGAGTTCACTCCCAGAGATGTGAAAGCTCAGAGCTGTTGGGTGACCTCACCTGTCACACAGGTTGCATCAGCACCCTAGAAATTAGGGAGTGATGAGAGCAGGTCTGGCATCTTGCTCATGCATACAAGATGGTCATGCATGATAATGATGAACAATAAGACCACTTTGTTCTATTTCCATGAAAAGGATGCAAGCTTTGGTTCTGCTTCCTTGGGAAGTGATGCACCAAGCACCAGGTGCTCCCAGTCTGGATTCTGGGGCATGTTAGCAGGTCAGTCACTGCAAAGTGGTGTTCTCTTGAAGCCAGAGTTCTCCTCTAGCACAGAAGGAGGCAGGGCCCTTCATGGGATTGCTTCTCCCTTTGCAGGGGAAGTTGCTGTGCTGCTTTTCTCTTCTGCTCCAAACTTAGCTGAAGGATACGGCAGCGAGCACCGTGAGTCATCGTTTTGGGCTCCATCAGTCTGAAATCACCACTGTTTTTTGTTGCAGAGCTCTGAGATGGCTCAGCTCAGCCCATCACACTCAGTCGAGCTACCTCTTGTGACAGCTCTCAGCAGGGTGCTGCACGCTCTCCAGAGCGCAAAACTTTCCAGTGGACACATAACCATAGAGGCTGGGCTTGGTTCCTGATGATCATCCACCCCTTTCAATTCATTCCATTCACTTACGTTCTATCCCTGGAGGTGCCCAAGGTTAGGTTGGATGGGGTCCTGGGCAACTTGATCCGGTGAGGGGCAACCAGCCCACAGCAGGGGGCTGGAGCTCGGTGATCTTTATGGTTCCTTCCAACCCAAGCCAGTCTATGATCTTGTGATTCTGACAAACATTTCAGATCTCTGGGGCTGAAGCACTCATGTTTTTTTTGCAATGCTATCAAGGGTTATATTTGCCTCCAGCCCATGGAATAGTGCTCATCTATTTTATTTTCTTTATACCTTCCAAGGTTTCTCCTCCTTACACAAAATATTCCCTGGTGGTGTTTGAGCCCAGGTGCAATTGGAGCTGTCATGCAAACTTTTGGCTGCCCAATGTCCCCATCATTCAGTTAGGAGAGGCTTTTTGGTGGCCATGGCCACCAGGGGATAATCCAAATCCGTGACTGGCTCCTTTTCTGGAGTTATGCTTTGCATCAACAATTACCAACATAATTCAACCTAGGTTTTAGATCAAGATTTTGTCTCAGTATCTCAGTAGTCAACAGAATATTGACTATTGACCATGACTTTTCCCCCTAAGGTCTGATGTTTTCCCCACAGGCCATGCAGGTGCTGTCTCTGTTCTATAGCATGGGCACCTCAAGCTCCATCCTCCTGTTAACTGAACCTAATACTTACATGGGGTATCCAGGCATGCAGAACAGCCCAACACGTTGCCTCTGAAATCACCAATGCTCTCCAGTTGTTTGATGGGTTTTGGGGGGTGAATTCAAATGGAGGAAAGCACTCAGAGCATGCAAAGGAGAAAGAGTGTTTATTTCCTGCTTTTTTCCTTCCTTTCATGTGCCAACATTTATTTGGAGGATGGGAGGTGAAGCGCTTTCCATCTGTAGCATGGAATGTTTAGGGAGGTTGGTGGCTGGCAACACTCAGTGCTTGCTTATGGGTATACCCCCGAAGTGGAGGAATACGTGGGCAGCAAATTTAGAGGCAGAACAGTTACAAGTAATCCACATATCCTTTGGCTGGCATAGAAACTGGCACTGAAGGGATGGAGAGGTACAGCAGTACAGGGAGAAGTCCACAGGGTGTCCTCAGAGCGTTAAGGAACGGGAAAAAATAGGCAGAAAACAAGAAAACTTAAACCTTCCTGATATAAAGGGTTTGTGCTCAGTTTTTGTATGAGAAGTCCACATGTCATTTTTAGAGTGGCTGTCCCGACATGCTTCAAAATCTCCTAAAGAGTAAAAACATTTAGCCCTTGCAACCTCATAAAAAGTAAATCTCAGGGGACTTTACAAAGATGCCAACAGCTCTTTGCACTGTTCTGCTGATTGGAAAGCTGGGACAAGGAGCAGCTCACTCACAGTGACTCAGGAGCAGCTCAGGAGCTCTCCTGGGGGTCCCAAAGGTCTTCATGCCCTCTCTGTATGTGCTCCTGGGAGGAGAACCTCTGACCACCACAAATGGTAGGGGGGGACAGGAGGGATTAGCTGTGCCTGTGTAATCAATTATCCCTGTCTCACAGCTGATTCTTATGCCTTTGGTCAGGGTCTGGGCCGAGGATACTAAAAACATCTTGCAACAGCCTGAAAGCAGCAGAGGATGCTCCCCAGGGAGCTGTAATTGCTGGTAGCTGCTGCAGGATGTGCAGCACTCCTTTGGAGCCATCTGCTCCATCACACCATGCTCACCCTCTGCTCTGGCCCCTGGGGACACATGAGCTGCCTGCAGTCTCTCTGCAGCTCAGGTCTTTGAAGGGATTTCCATCTGTGGGGGAATCTGTATACTGAAGGCTATGCTGGGATTTAATATAAGAGCAAGCTGAGTGAGCAAAGAGATAGATCTTCCATGCACTGTTGGGTGGCTTCTTGGTTGTGGTGAAGACCAGGGGCTCACAGACATAGAGGAGCTGCTCCTAACTTAAATGCGAAGATTCTCTTTGCTGTCAAACCCACTGCATGTTGTCACTGCAGTAGGCAACTGTGAAATCACTGAACTGACTCCAAACAACAAGCAAACAAATCCCTAAGCAAAACTAATCAGAGCCAGAGAACATAGACACTCACTGCAAATATTACAGAACTACAGAATTATGCAGGTTGGAAAAGACCTTCGTGATCTCCAAGTCCAACTGTCACCCTGACCTACTGAGTCCCATGGTACCATGTCCACATCTCCAAAAATGAGGACTCCAACATTGTTCCAGTGCTTGACCTTCCATGAATAAATTCCTCCTAGCATCCAATCTGAACCTCCCCTGGTGCAATTTAAGATCCATCCATCCACCCTACCCATCCATCTGCACATCCATCTGCACATCCCATCCAAGACCATCAAGAAAACCATTTAGGATTCTATGTTGTGATTTCCACTTGGTCTTGTCAATGTTGCACAGAGAACAATGCACCCTTCACCTGGTTTGAAATTCACCCAGAATTTCTTTGTACCTGTGTAACACCTCCTTCAAATCCTCAAACCATTGATCTCCATGAAGTGCAATAGCTGAGGGCATTCATGGATTTAATCAGCCCCAGCTGAACTGGAAACATGCAGCCTATACAAGTAGTCCTTGACCTACCACTTTCTAGCCTGGGTTTGCAGCCCTTTATCACCGACATTTCTCATGAGCCATCTGATCACAGTTGACCTTTTCAATGAAGACTGAAGGAAAAAAAAATCATTACATGCTTGTTTTTTCTCTGATATTTCCTTTGCTTCCTGGTGTAGAGTGAATCATCTTTCCTTCATCTCTCTCTTATTGTCATGCACTTACAGATTGCCTTCCTGCTCCCCATTCCCAGTGTGTGCCTCGTCCCTGATTTGCCCAGGGACAACTAAGAGAAAAGCTCACAGCATCCTGTGAGGAAGAGCTGTTGGTAGATAAAGCATGAGCCCATTCCCAATGTCATCATCACAAAGTTGGAAGGAACTGGGAGGGCACGTACATGAAATCCCAACAAATCAACATTACCATTCTTGATGCCATTGTCAACGAGCTGGAAGGAACTCAATGAGAAGAACATCAACTGGAATCCACCAAAATTAATGTGCCGACTTCACATGGGCCTCTCTGTAGTCTTAGAGCTCACAGAGCCCTCTCACATAGCAAAAACATAATTTTATCTGCTTAGATCATCCAATGTCCCACGTTGGAAGGGATCCACGAGGACAATCAAGCCCAATGCCTACATATGTCCTAGTGGCGTAGAGCTGGGGACGAAGGATGTGACAGATGCTCCATGCAATGATGCTCATTCTTTTATTGGTGTCATTGCCAGTTTTTGGAGGAGTGCTGGAGCTTTCTGGTTGTGTCCAGCACCAAGTCAAAGCTACATTACAGAATACTGAAGAGGTGTCCATCCAAAGCCAGAGGGGGGTGAGATTCATGACCTCTCTCCATACAGTATGTATAATATATATATATTTATAATATGTCCTGTATATTCATATGTATAGAGTGACAAGGATGGGCCACCATACAGTAAACTTCTGATTTCTAAACAGATCACCATAGCAACAGGCACAAAAATTTGGTCCTAATCAAGGCCCTCACCTCGTCAACCAATCTGAGACAGACTCCCCACCCCCCTCCCAAAAAAAAACAAACCTGAAATCAAAAATAACTAACAAAAAAAACCAAAACAAAAAAAAAAACCAACCAACCCCCCCTGTACAGTCACTCACATCGAAGGTAAATAGATCCCTTGGCTACACACACGCGTGCGCACACACCCACACACACCTACACACATTCATATGTAAATACACACGCACCAACATACAAAGAACAAAGAACATTACAAATATACATCTGAGGTTGCTGCAGCGACGCAGTGAGGCTGCGGGGTGGGGGAAGTGCCGCAGCGCTCTCGCCCCTTCCCATCTCCGAGCCCCCCCTGGGGCTTTGTGTTGGAAGGCTGAGGTCGGAGCAAGGCGTGGAGACAGAGTGAGCTTCTGGTCCCACACATGATGGAGGCATCGAATCACTGCTTGGATGTGGGTAGAAAAAGCCACAGCTGGAGTAGGGCAGCCCACAGCCACCAGCCCACTGGGAAGTCTCCAGGTGGAAGCCATAGTGTTGTATGAAGGACCACCACGGGAGGCCCTCGTGTGAGGGGACTGCTCACAGATAAGCATTCCCCAAGATGGTGTTCCTCAGCAGGCAGCTTCCCATGGGCTTCCTTCCACTTCCTTCCATGGCCTGGGGTCAGCATGGTGGATGAGGAACTGACGGATCCTGAGCTCTTCTGGTACATCATTCCCAGGCTCAGTGAGCTGCTGGCCTGACTGTAAATGAACTTGGGGTAACTAGGAAATGAGGTGGAAGGGAGAAAATACTGCAGGCCACCATAGAATCACAAAATCATCAAGGTTGGAAAAAAGCACTAAGATCACCTAGTCCAATCACCAGCCCATCCCCGCCAGGCCACGGGTGCCATGCACACAGCTTCTCCCCTTTCTTAGACCTCTACTTTCTGATCTTCAATCCCAGAGGCCATCCTGAAAAAGAAGGAAGGAGCCAGATCTCCCACCCACTTGTTTCACAATTCCAGAGCCAGCATGATCCAAGGACACCCACCTACAAATGTGTGTGCATGCAGAAGGAACTCACCACCAGTCATGGAGGAGACCCAGCTTCATAACCCTGCTTCCTTGTGTGCCCTGCTCACCAAGTGGGGAAGGGTGGGCAGAAGGATGGGCAGAGGGATGGGCAGAAGGACAGTGCTGGATGCTTGGCTGTTCTTCCCTGGGATTTCTTCCCCTACCCAACTGGCAGCCTTCATCACTGAGTTCCTATCCACATGCAGGATTTCAGGGCAAGCTCATGAGACATTTCACCACCCTGCCCCAGACAGCATCCCGTCTTCTTCCTGTCTTCTGCAAGGACCCAGCTGGCCACTCAAAGGGAACGCACCAAGTACTATCAGCAACTCACTGCTCTTCAGCTTGGCTGCTGCCTTTGGGCTGGGAGATGAGACTTCAGCTAGGGGATACAGGCAGGGAAAGGACGATGGCAGCAGAAGCAAAGTTCAGAAAACACAAAGCAGAGCAGCACAGGACAAAGGGAGAAGACCTTGACAGAGCTGGAGACGGATCAGGAGAGGAGCACACCCCAGCCTGGCCTTGTTAGGTGGCACTTGGTCCAAAGCAGCTGCCCCTAGTGCTTCCCCCACATCAGTGCAAGATCCTCTCCCACCCTCCCTGGGAACTAGATAAGGTCCTGCATGCAGAAGACACTGTCCCCACCTGAAATCTCTTAGCTTGCCCACCCAGGGTCTAGCTCCAGCACCCACATCTTTGCAGACCCATATCTTCCCTCCTGGACCAGGAGACCATTCATCCCTCATTCATCAGGATGCTGTAGCACAACTCAATCTCCTGGCAACTGCAGAAGCTGCTTTTGATGGGTTTCAAACTGCTCTGTGCCAAACAGAGGAGCCTCACTGCTCACCCCTCTCCTATCTATTACCCGTTTCACATTCATTAGCTCTGCCTCCACAACCCATAAAATCACCAAGTGTTCTCCAGACCCCAAGTGACCTCTGTGCAGCACCACGCAGAGGAGAGCTGTGCTGGACTGACTTGGTTGGTGAATCTGTCAGCCCACTTGGTGCATGGAGCTGGCAATTGTGGAACATGAGCTGTGCCCAAAGTCAGTGAGACATCACTGCCACCAGCATCGATGCAGTCCAGAGTGTTCCTTGTGGTCTTGGTCAAGCTCAGCACAAGGGTCTGCCATTGGGAAGTCTCCGAAGTCTTGTAGGAGTTGCCACAAGCATGAATTATATGGCAAACTTGGTAGGATCCAATGAACACAGCAGGGAGTGTCTGGAGCCATCTCATCTTGTGTCAAAGCCAAAATGGGGTCCCGGGGGGCTCAGAGCACTGGAGCTGACCCAGCTTGGTGTCCTGCACATTCCAGCTGCTCGCCAACCACTCCATAAATAAATACATTAAATAAATAAAGTGACAGATCCAGACTTGGAAGGGGTAGGTTGGGGAAAGAGGATGAAGAGGGCAGCTCCCATCACCCCGGAGCTGCTGGGAGCATCTCACACACATACAGCGCACACAGGTAGCTGGAGGCGGTGGGATGCTGCCACTGGGGATGCTGCTCAGCCCCGGGGAGGAGGGTGCCACAGTCCTGGGGCCAGAAGGTCCTGGGGTCGCGGGTCCTGGGGTTGGGGGTCCTGGGGTTGGCGGTCCTGGGGCCGTCACTCCTGTGCCGGTGTTGTAGAGGTGCGTGGGGAGCCGGTGGCGAGGGACACGTGCGTGGTGGAGGATGGCAGTGACCGTGGTGTCTGGCACCTGGGGGTGGCACAAGCAGAAAAAAACAAAAACGTTTTCCTTCTGCTTCCTCTTTCTTGATCTCCACCTGCGAATCCTGCTGCTTCTCAGTGATTTGCTACGTAGGCAGCACTGATGGAAATCCAGAGCTGAGCAGCACTGTTCCTTGTGTATGACCACCCTGGGCGTATGCACATGGTGAAATACTGTACCATCATCCTGGTTTTCAGAGAATCACTCCGGTTGGAAAAGACTACCAGGATCATCATGTCCAAACCCAACCCATCCCACTGTGCCCACTGGCCACGTCCCTTAGTGCCACACCTCTGTGGTTTTGGAACATCTCAAGGGATGGTGACACCACCACCTCCCGGGGCAGCTGTGCCAGTAGAACAGAATCCCAGAATCTCTGAGTTGTTTGGGTTGGAAGGGACCTTAAGGCCCACCCAGCCTCAATCTCTGCTCTGGACCCCAAACCTGCCTCTAAATAGAGACTTCCAGGCTGCTCTGCACTCCTGCAGCTTCCCCTTGGCTGCAGTGTCCCCAACCCAGCACTGCCCCGTATACAGTGTCCCAGCCCCAGTGCCCACATGTCTGCATGATCACTCACCAGGAGCGGGACTTTCTCACCCGGGAGGCTGCTGGCCTCTCCAGGATGCTGTCCAGGTGCATCAGCCTCTCCAGGTGCAGAGCCCGTGGGTCCTGCTCGGCCGGGTCCCGGCTCCGCTCGAACTCAAACACTGCTGGAGGGGAGAGGTCCAGCTCCAGGAACATGATGTTCTCAGCCTGCAGCAGGATGGGGCAAAGGGAAAGTCAACACAGGGAGTTACTGCACAGTAAAGCACGGCACCAACTTGTGCAGGTCCACATGGCTGAGAGGCTGAATATCCGCAGGGACAGAGATGAGCTTCTGGTTGCAGCTGCATCCTGCTCTGCTCAGGCTCCTGTGGTCTTTTGTAGCACCAGCAAGTAAGACTGGATGTTTTCAGCTGTCAGACAAAAAGCAGGAGCTGGCAGAGGCAGCAAGCCCACAGCTCAGTCAGGACTGATAGACACTGCTGCTGACCTGGCCAAATGGGGCCAAGGCTCACAAAGCTTGGAGCTTTATCTAAATTATCTTAAGGCTTTATGAGCTTACTTACCTCATATTCTCTCCAGCTGCCTGGAGCTATCACCCATCCATCCATCCACTCAGTCATTAACCTCATTCATCCATTCACCCCACCTATCCGCTCCGTCCATCTGCATACACTGTCCATCCATCTGCCCTATCCATCCATCTGCCCTATCCATCCATCCATCCATCCATCCATCCATCCATCCATCCATCCATCCATCCATCCATCCCTACCATCCATCCATCCATCCACCCAATCATTCCACTCATCCATCCCACCTTCTCCATCCATCCACTTATCCCATCCATCCATTTATCCCATCCCACCATCCACCTCATCCCGTCCACCCCATTCATCTCTTGAACCCCATCCTCCCATGCAACCCAACCACCTACCCATCCATTCACCCATCCATCCATCCTGCCCACCCCATCATCCCATGAACCCCATTCTTCCACGCACCCCATCCAACCATTCACTCACTCATTCACTCCATCCACCCTCCCCGTTGACCCAACACCACCTTGTCCCCCAGCACACACCAGCAGAATCCTCTCCCTTACCCGATACCGTGGATGCGATCCCATGGCCATGGCCACGCGGGCATATTGGCTGATGGGTCTCTTGTACCCCACTGCAGAGGTTGGCCTCTTCTTCATTTGGTTGCTGTTCCTGAAAAGGAAATGAAGAGAGCAACACCCATTAGATAACATAAATGACAGCACCGAGCTCTCTGAGCGCAAGATGAAACCCAAGAGGCCACCCTGGTGCCACCCATGGGCACCTCCATCACGTCCCCATGGATGGTGACACTGCACTGCCCAACCCACTGATGTCCCCAGTCCTTGCCCGTGCTGCACGCACCCTCCTGCTGGCACCAGTGGCTGGAACTTCCACTGGTCCTCCTCGCAGTCGAAGTAGAGGCGGTTCATGATCTTGTTCTTCTCCTCCGGTGGGATGAAGTTCTCAATGATCAGGTACCTGAGCAAGGGACAGGCCAGGAGAGAGGAGAGGCAGAGGTAGGATGGAGCAGAGAAGAGGGAAGGAATGGGACAGGGCACAGTGAGTGGAGCAAAGGGAATGGAGAGGAGAGGTCAGGAGAGGAGCCAGGATGTGGAGAGCAGGTAGAGGTTGAAAACACGAGTGGGGAGGAGAGGATGAGGGGCCAGTAATCCAGCAGAGGCAGGAGAAAAAGGGCAGAGGAAGACTGTCATTCAGAGAGGAGCAGAAGAAACATCATCAGCTCTGCGTGCTGCCTTCAGGGCGCAACCCCACGGCCCTCTCCTTAGCAGCCCCCAGGCAGTGTCTGCAACGCATGGCCCGCAGTGCATGGTCTGAGATGCATAATTTTCAATGCACTTTGAAATACAGATTGCAAGATGCAACTTGCAGAGCAGCTTGCACCATGCAGCACCATGCAATTTGCAATGCACTTTGCACTGACGCACCCAGGACTCCTCGGGGAGAACCCCAAACCCAACCCCATGCATTTGTTCAGCGTCCTTTTGGAGGATGAAAACCCAAACTGCCCCCACTGCTGCATCAGCAAAATACAGAAGGGACTGCACAATCTCAGCAGAGCCATCAGACCAGAAAATGAGAGGAAGCACTTTAAAACTGACTCCAAAGGGAATTTATTTATTGTTTGCATTTTTCCCCACGTTGTTTTGGGGCAAATGAAGAAGCTGCAAAAAACAGTCTGGAACAGATGAATTGCTGAGTGGGGTTTGCATGCTCTTAAAGTGTTTTAGTTGTGTTCCAGAGGGCACGGAGCAAAACTTGACTAGAAATTGTGCTTTGAGCAGAATTTTAAATATTTTATCATGCAAATGTTCAAATATTTATATATGTCTGGGTTGGTTTTGGTATGATAGTGAACAGAGTGACTGCCTCCTCCATGGGGATCTCCCACAACTCCCAGGTGTGGGGGTGGGTGCTCAAAGTGGCACTGCTGGGGTTGGAGGGAGAGAATGGGGGAGCAGAGGGACTGTGGCCTCACTGCCCTCCCGAGGGGACACCGATGTCACCTACTTGAGCTTCAGCTCCCGTGTCTGCTCATTCTGTGCCTCCTCCAGGTCCTGCCGCACGCGGATGTACTCGTCGTGCTGGTCCTGGATCTCCGCCTTCACAGCCTGCAGCTTGGCATACAGCTGACCCCAGAGAGACAGTGTCAGCCTGGGTGGCATGGCTGTCCCCAGGGCATGGTGGCACGGCTGTCCTCAGTACCATGCCTGGAGCATCCTCTGGGGCATCAGGTCCCCGTGGAGAGTGGGCAGGACATAGAACCCCAACTCTGAGATGTGAACCAAGGGCAAACCCACGTCCCTCTTCACCCAAGCAAAGCACCTTTCCCACCCCCACTCTTTCACCTTCTTCAGCTTCTTGGTCTTGATCTCCACCTCCTGTTGCAGAGATGTGTAGGTCTCCCGCAGCTCCATGGTCTCCTCATCCCGCAGCAGCATCTCCTGCTGCATCTCCCTCTCACGGCGTTTCTGCAACCAAGGGGGGGGTTGCTCAGAGTTGGGTTGGGCACCCCACAGGCTTCCTAACCCCACCACGGACATTCTGCCCCCCCAGATACTCCCAATCCATTGGGATTGGGATGGGTGGGGTGGTACCTGCTCAGCTATCTCCTGTCGCTTCAGCTCCAGCATCTTCTGCTGCTCGTTGGNGCAGCGGGGAACGGCACCGGGCCATCCGCCCCGGCCGAGCTGAGCCAAGCTGAGCACCCCAAGCACAGTCTGGATCCCCACAGCGCTCTTTATTTCAGCTCTCCACTGGGACAGCCAGAGGTGGCGCTGAACTGGGCACTGGGGGCTGCCGTTGCTATCACTATGAGCATCCCATCCTGAC
>VXAB01009273.1:242057-252182 GCA_013399175.1 Odontophorus gujanensis
CATCTCACCCCTCCCTATCCCGTTCCACCCCACCCCCATCCCTCCTAATTGCATTTCCCTTCCCCTCCCCAGGGCGAATGTGTTCCCCACTGCACAGCTGTGCACACACATGCACGCACACTTCTGCACGTCCACAACATCTGTGCACACGCGAGTGCACACTCATTTACACCGATGCACACAGATGTCTTCTGCACGCCCATGCACGCCAACATTTGAGCACGCACGCACGCTCATTTACACCCACACATCTGCACACTTGCGTGCACAACCCTGTGTGCACACACCCTTGGGCTGAGTGCCCCGACCACGGGATGTGACAAAGGCTGTGCCCCCCCCGGGACCCCCTCACTGCTGTCTCCAAGCAACCAGGAGACACGCGGGTGGTGACGTGGTGCAAAGGGGGGACAGCATCTCCCGGGCACAGAGGTTTCTGGGGCAAACCCACAGAGCTGCATGTACATTATCTGGGGCAAAACTGCATTTTCCCTTTCTTTTTTTTCCCTTCCCAGCCATTGCGTGGGTACTTCTGACATGCAGCACATGCAGCACGTGATGACTTGGTGCTACGGGGTTGAGAGGGGCCATAAACCCCACAGCCAGCTCTGCCCCACCCTGCTGCTGCAGAAACGGTCCTGTTGTTTTCTCCCTGCAAAAGTGTTTGTTTACTGCGAGGAAGACGACACTCAATCTTCCTTAATGCAGCTGAACCCTTAAGCCTCTCACTGCAACCCATTTCCTGCCTCCAGATCACTCCTCTGGCACTCACCCGTGCCCTGAGCTCCCCAGACTGCGGTGCTGACCTTACAGCCGATGCCACTGTCCCCCCACGGCCACAGGATGCATGTGGCAGATGCTGGGAGCTCTGCTTAGAGATGGAGACAGCTGCCTCCTCTGGATGGAGCACATCTGTCTGAGCAGGACACTGCACACCTGTCTGCCCACAGTGGTGCACAGCTGTCTGAGCAGGATGGTGCAATGGACCCCGTGTCCGTATCGATGTGTAGGGTCCCATGTGCATCACTCATGCAAGGGCAGCCCCTTGCAGCACCCCTGTCCTGCACCCATTAGGGTTTTGTCCCCTGGGTGATGCCTCCCCCCGTGTCTGGAAGCTCTGGAGGCCAGGGGAGGGGATGCAGAGTCATCCTGCCTCCATCCCTGCCTCATTACTCAGCAATTACCGGACATGCCATGGCCCGGAGCCAGGCCCACTGTGCTGTGCTGGACAAGGAGACACCACAGGACAGCTGCCAGTGGTGCAGCACCACTGTGGGAGCGTGTCACGCATCCCTGGGCACAGCCACATGTTCCCAGGGCTGCTGGTCCCTGCCTCTGCGCTGTCACCACCCCTGCGTGGCAGGGACCTCCCCACCCATAGCACAGCACCGGCCCAGAGCCCTTCCCTGGCATCCCTTCCTCAAATCCCCCAAATCCTATCGATGTAACCCCAAGCATGACACTGTAGGCAGCAGGACTGCGATGCTGTGGGTCGGGACACTGAGGCTTCCTACCATCTCAGCACCAGAGACTCATCCCTGCGGCCAGGTGCACTCTCAAGCATCCCTGAGCCCTGGGCGTGTTCCCGGGGCTGCTTGGAGCAGCAGCATCGCTCCCCATCTCCGCCGAGAGCTGCTTTGTTGTGCCGAGCAGTTGGAGTGCAGCACAGCACACTGGTGCCACCCACGGGCATGGCTGGGGACCTTGCTTGGTCACCTTGCTTTGCAACCCTCCTAGCCACCTCACTTGGCTACCCTACTTGGCCTCCTTGCCTGGTCATCCTGCTTGGCCACCTTCCTTGGGAACACTACTTGGGCACCTTGTGTGCAGACCCTTCCTGAGGACCCCGCTAGTCTCCTCACCTGGCTACCCTACTCAATCACCTTGGTTTGCCACCTTGCTTGGTCACTCTGCTTGGTCATCCTGCTTCGTCACCCTACTTGGCCACCTCTCAATGACTTAACTACCCTACTTGCTCACCCTTCTTGGCCACCTCTCTTGGGAACACTGTTTTGGCACCTTGTCTGGGGACCCTGCTATCCACCTCATTTGTCTACCTTATTTGGTCACCCAACTTGGCCAGTCCACTTGGTTGCCTCACTTGGTCACCATGCTTGGTCACCCTACTCGGCCACCTTCCTTGGTCATCCTGCTTGCTCATCCTGCTTCATCACCCTACTTGGTCACCCTGCTTGGTCACTGTCATCCCACATGGTCACCTACTCAAACAATCCACAAGTGTCCCTAGGCAAGTGTCCCCACCCAGCAGCACCCACAGGTACCAGCACATCACAACGCGTACCTTGTACTTGGTGGCCAGCAGCTCTGTGGCCTCCTGCTCCTTCCTCAGGTCCTCAATCATCTTCTCCTTCTCCTCCAGCAGCTTCTGCTTCTCCTCACTCACCAGGCTGTGGTCATCGCGGATAGCGGCCTTCTCCTCTTCCAGCCGCTCCTTCTGCTCCTGCAGGTAGTTCTCCATGTTCTTCTCCAGCCCATCCTCATTGTCATCCTCCCCTTCATTCTCCGGTGCTGTCTCCCCGTCCGCCGCCTTCTTTCTCCGGCTGCTCCTCCTCCTCTTCTTGCCCAGCATGCCGCGCCTCTCCAGCTGCGCCTTCAGCCTCACGATCTCCTCCTGGAACTCCCGCAGCAACGTGTCCTTGGGGTCTTCGTTCACTCGGGGCTTGTTCTTGATGTTCTTGGCCCTGTTGGCAAAGCGGAGGGTGGAGAGGCTCTCCTCGTAACTGTGCGACGCCGGGCCCAAGGTGGCCACCATGATGGTCTTGGCGTTGCCACCCAGCGAGTCCTGCAGCAAGCGGGTCAGCTTGGAGTCCCGGTAGGGGACGTGCGTGCTCTTGCCATCCACCAGCGCTGAGATGACATTGCCCAAGGCGGAGAGGGACAGGTTGATCTTGGAGGCCTCCTTGGGCCGCTCTCCGGGGCCGCCCGTTTTGCTCTGCCGCTCGCTGCCCGCCAGGTCCACCAGGTTGAGCTTGCCGACGCGGATGTGCTCGTGGCCGTCCGGCCCCGTCTCGCTGCACTCCACCGTGATGAGGAAGATGGCGTGCGAGCGGGAGCTGCGCTCGTTCATGTTGGTGCTGCCCACCGAGCGTGCCTGGCTGCCCAGGTTCATCACGTGCTCGATCTCCTTCACGTTCTTGGTGACGAAGGAGGACAGGTCCTTGATGTAGACGCCCGTCTCGGGGTTCTCCTTCAGCTCCAACTTCTTGCTCTGGTCCTTGGCCAACAGATCACGGATCTCCTCCTGGTAGATCTCCAGGTAGGAGGCGCGCACCAGGTACTGCTGGTTCTGCGAGCGCGAGATGTGCGTGAAGATGTGCTCGAAGGAGCTGGGGATGATGCCGCGCGTCTCGGGGTCGCCCCACGCTCCCTGCATGGTGTAGGTCTTGCCGGTGCCCGTCTGCCCGTAGGCCAGCACGGTGCCGTTGAACCCGTGCAGCACCGAGTCCACCAGCGGCCGCACCGTCTCGTCGTACAGATCCGCCTGCTTGGAGCTGGCGTCGTAGACGGCGTCGAAGGTGAAAGTCTTGGGCAGCTCACCGGGAGCGGCGCGGGGGTTGCGGATGGTCACCCGGCCCAGCTTCACCTCCAGCTCCAGGACGCGCTCGCAGCCCGCAGCCTCCTCCCGCCGGCTCATGGGGCGGCAGCGGGCCACCACCCGCAGCGCTTCGCCGCTCCGCGTCCTCCCGGCCATGGCGGCCGCACCCCGGCTGCCCACCGCTGCCCGCTGCCCACCGCTGCCCACCGCGGCCCCGGGCGGCGGCGGCGNCTGAACATGATGTGGGAATGGAATGCAGGAATGGGATGTAGGATGCTGAACATGATCTAGGAATGGGATTCAGGAATGGGATGCAGCGTACTGAACATGATGCAGGATTGGGATGCAGGAATGGGATACAGGATGAAGGGTATGGGATGTAGGTGCTGGATGCAGGATACAGGACATGAAGTAGGATTGAGATGTGAGATGAAGGACTGAGATGTGGGATTCATAATATGGAATGCAGGTTATGGGATGCAGGATGCAAGATGTGGGATTTGGGATATGGGATGTGTGGTAAGGGATGCATCTTGTGGGATTTGGGATACAGGATGATGCATATTTGAGATGCAGGACTGGGATGCAGTGTTGGGATTTAAAAAAAGTGCAGGGTAGAAGTTGCAGGGTAAATTCTTTGAAAGACAGGGTGCAGTATATGGGATGTAGGAATGGGATGTGGAGTCCAGCACAGGATGCAGGATTGGGATACAGGACTGGGATTTGGGGTGCAGGGCGTAGGGTACAGAATTCAGGGTGTGGGATGCAGATTGTGGCATGCAGGATGCAGAATGTGATGCAGGACTAGGACGTGGGATGCAGAGTACCTTACATGGGATGGGACATTCAGGATGTGGGATGTAAGCTGCCCTCAGTCCCCAACCCTGTGTATTCACTCAGGAATCATCCCTGGCACCTCTGGGAGAGGCAGCCAGCGGCTTGGAGTGGGGATTAAGCATTCTTGTGACTAATCAAGTCTCGGCAGCCGCCTGTTCCCTGGAAGCAGAGATTATCCCTTAATTAATTAATGAGGGTATTGGCTCCCAAAGGCAGAGCTGCCCGGTGTAATCCCAGTGCTTGTCTCCCTCCCTGAGGGCACGGCCCCAGTGGGGAAGAGGGGATGGTGGGACATGGAGGAGGGAGGACGGAGGAGGGATGGAGGGGATGATGGAGGGATTCAGGGGAGATTCAGGGTGCTTGTGCCCTCACGACAGTGCTGTCAGGACCTGATGGGGTTGGGGTCCCAAACGATATGTAGGAGGGGCATGATATAAAGACAAAGTGACAGAGGGGCAGGGCGACATGCCAGGAAGGGTGATGTGTAATGAGGTGATGAGCAGGGACCGGGTGACACGGTCAGATGGGGTGGTCTGCTGGGAGAAAGTGTCATGTAGGGATACGGTGACGTGTAGGGGCAAAGGGACATGGTGACATGAAGGGGCAGGGTGCCGCTGAGGGACACGGTGACACGCAGGGTCATGGTGACATTGTGGGACACGGTGACATGCAGGGACATCCGCTCGCCCGCAGGTGTCAGCAGGGAACCGGGGTGCACCGCTCGTGTCCTGGCCCCGGAGCTGTCCCCAGGGCGGTGGGACCATGGGACAGAGTCAGGCAGCTCGATGCGGGCACGGGGCTTCCCTGAGAGCAGAAACGTCACTTGGGAGGACGTGGTGATGGTGACACCTCTCCGTGGCCATCCTGGGACATCACAGCCATCCCTGGGTCCTTGTGGCTGCTGCTGGGGCAGTACAAACCTGCCCTTAGAAATCTGATTGATGTTGGGTACCATAGTCAGCACTGACACACCTCTGCCATCCCTAGGACACCACGGTCACATCTGAGCCACCGTGGTCATCTCTGGAATGCTGTGATCATCCCCAGGACTCCAAGATAATCCTGGGACACTGATCCTGGTTGGGTGTGATGGGCCATGGGCTATGGATGAAGCCTTTGGGGCTGAGGTCAGAGGGGGCTTTTTCGGGTGACTTTTCTCATGAATTTGCAGATGGGTTGCACAGATGGACTCAGGTTGGAACTGAGAGCAGAGCTCCCACAGCACACCTCAGGGGCAAAAGGGGAATCACTTGGATGGATTTACCCCATATCACAAGCAGGGGGTTAGGGGGGCAAGTACAGCTTAAACTAAGCCTGGATTTGGGATGGATCATTTTGCTGGCAGCTGACTCTTCTATTATTAGACTTGGCTTCATTAAGGGAGCCAACTTGGAATGCCAGGCTCCAGGCTCTACCTGCTGTAGACATATAAAGAAAGGAAACTTCCCATTTTCAGATAGGGATGGTAAATGGGTGCATCTCCTGGTGGAGAGGAGAGGATGAGGAGATCCTACAATGCACAGCTCCTTCACAAGGGCCTTGGGGTTCTCTCAGAGGAGAAGCCCTCAGTGGTAACACAGCAAATCTGTGTGGGATGAATCAGGTCAGATATTAGGAAATATTTCTTTGAAAGAGTGGTGATGCAGTGGCACAGCTGCGCAGGGCGGTGGTGGGGTCACCATCCCTGGAGGTGCTCCAGAACTGTGGGGATGTGGCACTGTGGTCAGTGGGTATGGTGGGGTGGGTTGGGGTTGGGCAGGGTGATCTTGGAGGTTTTTCCAGCTTGAGTGATTCCATGACTCTGTAAACCCATGGCTGGACAACCATCAGGACGTGGAGTTGGGGGCTGTGTCCCCTGTTCCCATCTCAGCTACCACCCCAGGGGAGCAGGGACAGGGGAGGAGGGGCTGCTGACAGTCACGTGGGAGGCTCTGGGCTTTTATCTTGGGTTGGGGTTTCAACAGATGTGGTGTGAGCAATGTCTGTAAGGCAACCAGATTGGCATCGTTGCTCAGAGATTAAAGGATTTAATAATCTGCCAGCAAGATGTAGTTTAAAGAGGCAGAGCTCTGGTTTTACAGCACTAAATATGAGCTGACTATTTCCCACTCTTTCCTGAGATCCATCCAAACTTCCCTTTAAGTGGAACAAACACCTTCAGTGGAAGGAGACACTTCTCCTCAATCCCAGGGAGTACCATTTTATCCTCATTTTAGATAATCACTGATTATTTGATAACGTCCTTCTGCACAGCCTTTCCTTCAGTGACTCAGCCTGCTCTTCAAGAAACACCAACCCCACTGCCCATGTCATGCAGGTTTCACCTGATGATCTTTAAGTTCTTTTCCAGCCTAAATAATTCAGTGATTCTATGATTGTATGCTGTCCATCGCCCCATGCAGCCCCTTGTTCTAATCTCTGCATCTCTCCCTGGTGGAAACCTTAGAAAACAAGGCGGTGACTGGCTCTGCAAAGCACTAGTGACAACAATGCTGAGCTGTTTGCTCCGGGAGAGGGATCATGACCCAGCATTACTGCAGACGAGCAATGCAGTGAGGGCAGAAGCTTTGCCTCTCCCAACAGACAGCGCCTCAGAGAGGGGGAATGTCTGGAACTGGTTGGGAGCTCAACGTGTCCCTGGCACTCGGTGCCCCTCTGCTGCATGCTGGTTGGGTTCTGTGTGACCTCTGCATCCTTCCTGCTGTTTTCAAGTGCTGATGAAGCACTTCTGTACTTCTGCTCTTGATGCCAGGGTGGCTGCGGGGACAGAATTTGGGAAGAGATGGTCTCTTTTCAGAGGCATAGAGCTGGCTTTCTTGTTCCTCTTCTCTGGCCTTCCGCTGCAGCTGGGCTGGGGGACAGATATAGGAAGAAGTAGGAAAGCAGTAACCCATCTGGTGAAACCCTGATCCCACCAACAACTGTGACAGCAATGACACTGAGCACCAGCTCATCCTCCAAACACTGACACAGTGCTGCATGGCAGCAGGTAGAGACATTTGAGCTCCTTTCTGCTCCTCCTTAGACAATGCACTGAACATCTGGAGCTGTTACTGCCTGCCCCATGGAGGACCCAGTCCTTGCTGACTCACAGAAAACCAGAATGGTCTGAAAGAAGCCTAAAAGTCCACCCAGCCCCAACCCTTGCCATAGGGACACCTCCCACCAAACCAGGCTGTCCAAAGACCATCTAGTCTGCCCTTGGGCACTGCCAGGGATGGGGCACCCACAACTTCTTGTCATGCTTTTCCATTCTAGCAGTTCCCAAATCTGTGGGAGCTGCAGGCAACTTGGGCTCATCCTGGGGGGCCAGAAGCCAGGCTTGGTCCTGCGCTGGCTGCAGAAAACAAAGCTGTGTGTTGAGGCCATGGGGCTGATGATGTCTCTTGGATGACAAAGATCTTTCCCATCCCTGCATACATGCGGGGCTGGGCCCTGCTTTGTAAGAGGATTTACTCACCAGCAAAGCTAAAGTGTTGCAGCTCTATTTGAGCAAACCTCCTCAAACACAAATACTGTTGCACAACTTGTGATTCACTTTTCCCCTCCCTACAGCAAGATCTCATGGGCATGAACCCATGCGTAGTGTTGCAACCACTGGTATTCAGCTGAGGAGAGGCTGCTGAATCATGTTGGCTCTTGCTTTCATAGAATCATACAATCATGAAGGTTGGAAAAGGCCTCTGAGATCCAAGCCCAACCCAACCCACCATTTCTACTGACCACGTCCCTCAGTGCCACATCCCCACGGTTCCAAAACACCTCCAGGGACGGTGACCCCCCAACCTCCCTGGGCAGCTGTGCCAATGTGTCACCACTCTTGGAGAAGAAATGTTTCCTAATATCCAAACTGAATCTCCCCAAGTGCAACTTGAGGCCATTAACTCTTGTCCTCCCCGTTCCTCAGTTATCCCTAATCATATCAGATTGATACACTCCTGGTATCAGGAAGGAAGATCTTCAGAAGGATGTGGTGGAGAGTTGTCTCTGGACCAGAACTTAATGAACAGGTATAAGGTATGACTCTCTTTGCCTCTGACACTGTGTTTTCTAATGAAAGCAGCCAGGTGTTGGAACAAGCAGTACAGAAAGGTGGTGGAATCACTGTCCCTGGAGGTGTTCAACAAACGTGCAGGATGTGGCCCTTAAGGACATGGTCAGTAGGTACAGAGGGGATGGGTTGATGGTTGGATATGTTGGTCTTAGAGATCCAGCCCCATCTGAAGTACTGCATCCAGGTCTGGGGCTCTCAGCACAAGAAAGACACAGAACTCTTGTTTTGGGTCCAGAGGAGGGCTGCTAAAATGATCAGAGGGATGGAGCATCTCTCCTGTGAGGAAAGGTTGAGGGAACTGGTCTTGTTTGGCTTGGAGAAGAGAAAGCTCCAGGGAGACCTTATTGTGGCCTTCCTGTACTTGAAGGGAGCATATCAACAGAAGGGGGAACAACAGATTGCATGGGTTGATGGTGATAGGACTAGGGGGAATGGTTTTAAACTAAGACAGGGGAGAATTTAGGTTGGATATTAGGAGGAAGTTTTTCACTCAGACAGCAGTGATGCACTGGAACAGGTTGCCCAAGGAGGTTGTGGATGCCCCATCCCTGGAGGCATTCAAGGCAAGGCTGGATGTGTCTCTGGGCAGCCTGCTCTAGCAGGAGGTTGGACGTGATGATCCTCAGAGGTCCCTCCCAACCTCTGCAATTCTGTGTGCGATTTTACAGAAGGGCGTGGGAGCGTCTGCTCCTGTTCTGTAGTTACCTTTACTGCATGATCTCCGTATTCACACGCCAAGGGTGAATCACAAAACAGAATCAGAGTCATTCAGGTTGGAAAAGACCTCGAGGATCCCCAACCCTACCACGTCCACTGACCACATCCCTCAGTGCCACATCCCCAGCAAATCACTGCTCCTTTGGAGAAGAAATATTTCCTGACAACCCATCTGAGTCTAGTTTGCCTCCATCATTGAGCAGAGGCCCTTTGTGAGGCACGGTGTGAATCACTTTTCAAACAAATCTGAAGGGATTTTTGACTGCTGTGGGGATACGTCCCAAGGGAATGGCTTAAAGCTGAGCCAGGGGATGCTCAGGTGGGATGTGAGGAGCTCTTCCCTCACGGAAGCAATCCCAAATCCTGGCGGCGCTGAGGATGCGTTTGCACGCTTCTCCTGATCAGACAAAGGGTTTGGGCGTCCCTGCGTGGAGTCATGGGTCCACATTAGGGATATTCTATGATTTCCCCGCACTGCTCTGTAAGGGGCGAGGAGCCGCAGCACCTGGCGGGGCGCTGAGGAGACCCGGGCTAAAGACCCAGGCAGAGCAGGGGTCGCCGCGCCCCGCCCCGCCCCGCCAGCAGGGGGCGCGCTCCGCCCCGCCCACTCCCTTCGGCAGCAGGCGTCGCCCCTTGAGGCGTGAGGAGAGACGGGCAGCACCTGCAACCAATCCCACGAGCACGGAGGTGGGACTTCCGCCTCGGTGCGCCGTGACGTCGTCGCTTTGCAGCCCACGGCCTGACGCGGGGGGGGCGGGGCTTGCGTGCGTACCCGCGTCCGTCCGTGCGTGCGTGCGTGCATGCTGACGTCACGGCCTCGCCTGGCGGCCTGCGCGGTTACCGAGCGCCGCTGAGGAGCCGCCGCCGCCGCCGCGCAACGCAGCGAGCGGAGCCGGGCCGCGGGGTTATGAGGCCGAGCGCCTCCCCGTGAGGACAAGCGGCAGCGGGCGCGAGGAGCGCGGCG
>VXAB01009274.1:0-32071 GCA_013399175.1 Odontophorus gujanensis
GAGATAGAAAAAGTTAAATAGAAACAAAGTTGAAAATAAAAATGAATTTGTGTAATACCTCTCAGCAGAAACAGACATTACATGTCCATTAATAATTATCATTTGTACACTTACACAAAGTGACAGTCATCTTAGAGACTGATATACAGATAAACATACCAGCAGTGCTTTTTAATCAGTTTCAAAAAAACAATACTTTCTCTACTTAGTTTTAAATCACCTATTCCTGACTTTAAAAATATTATGCAACGATGCTACAACTGCTTCTCTTTAGAATTACAAACTGTATTCATATGGAGAACATCCTTGAGAATGACAGATCAATACCTCTGCAGCCCTATAACCAAAGTGCCCCAAACCAATGTTAAATGAGTTCCAAACTTACACGGAAAAGACCAGAAAAGAGTAGAGGAATTCATCAAAACTGATGAAAATAAAATACATATCCCGAAGGAATCTGACATTCCTGATACCTAGATTGTAGTACAGCACAATTACTGTTGAAGCTCGACTGTCCATTATTAATTACAAAGAGATTTTTCAGAATGCAGGTTGTGAACAAATATAGACAGTGCATGATAAAGCATTTGAAATACATTTTTTCACCTTGCATGGATTAATGCAATTGTAAGAGCAAGACAAACTTCAAAGTACTAAGCACAGACAGGATATGCAAATCATTTGTTCTTTTACTTCACAAGATTAGAAGATATGCAATTCCATCCAAAACAGTATTGATGCAAAGTCAGTGAAGAGAAAGATTCAAGTCCTGAAGATGAAATGATAGTAAGCTGCAGTGAAAGGAGAAAAGTCAAGCAGACAGGGTATTTTTCAGCAGTCCGTTAGGGTAGCTGTAACAGAAGGTTGACTCTGTAGAAGGTTTTATAATTGCATAGACCTATTAATTCCCTAAGTAGTTCAAAACCTTTAATGTATATATCTTTAATATATATTTCACAAAATATGGAGATGAACAGAAATAATACTTCACAGAGAGTGGAGAAACTGAGGCAGAGACAACTACTTTTCAGAAATGTAGAAAGTCAGATTTATCCTAAGTCATAGAAGTCCACTCTCCAATCTAAGTTATCCTTCTTTAATTGCCATCTGTTAAACAGGGGTCTTAAAGCAAATTTTATTCAGATCAGTAAATAGACAAACAAATCAGTACACAATATGATACCTATTGTCTTCACCAGACTTCAGCATGTGTTATAAATCCTTCAGTTCAGTTTGTAAAGGTATGTTCATGGACAGCTTCAAGTTTTCTCAGTTGAGCAGAAAATGGAGGAATCCAAGGATTGTTTTGGAGACAGCACCACCACTTCTCAGCCTCCATTCATCCTGCCTTCCCTTTGGTTACTTTTATCGGGAAAAAAAAGGAAAAAGATTTAAAAAAAAAAAAAAAAGGCCTTTAGCTCCTTCTCCCACTGTGTGACCTTGCAGAGTTGCATGAGTTAAATGGAGCACCGTTTGGGAACATCCATTGTTCTAATCACAGCTGCTCCAATACCATATTGTCAGTGAAATGGAAAAGAAATTAGCAGCTCATTTTGTGCGACGTGAACTTTCTCTCTCGCTCTCCTGCTTGATGAGAACACTCTCTTTGATAAATCAGCCATCATACCTTATTGCCATGCAGAGACTGGAAGTAAAAAATGTCAACAACATTTTTTCCCTGAGTCTTCTGGAAGCAATCAAGTTTCACTGCTGCAAAGGTAATGCTTAATTTTCCATCCTTGTTTTTTTGGCATATAGAAAGTTAACAGAGGACATATCTTTTAAAGCTACAAAAATTGATTGGACTTGCAACAGACGAGACGTCGGCAATGAATGAGATAAAGAGCGGATTCGGCACATTATTGCAAGAGAGGTTCCCATCGGTGCGTACCATTCACCGCCTTGTGCACAGACTTCAATTAGCAGTTAAGGATGTGTTGAAATATGTTGCAGGAATTAGTCATTTCAAACTCTTGGTAGGGAAGCTAAACTATATAGTGTTTGCAGTCAGCCAAAAAAAAAAAAAGAAAAAAGGGAAGATGAAGGAAAGAAAAGAAACTCAGCAAGAAAGCAAGAAGTAGCTGAATGGGCATATGTGGTATCACTGGAGCATCTAAAGAGCAAGCCAGTAGACAAAGTGTGCTGAGTAGCCCACAGTTCCAAGACAGTAAAGGCTGTTTTAAGGTCATAGAAACCTCAGCCTAAATACATCACATTTTCAAGATATACTGTGGAGAGAAAAAAAGTTACTTTCTCAAATGTACAGTATGAAGTTCTCCTTAAATCTAAAAAAGCATTCCTGTGGCTTTACACTCTTTAGAAGGGTTCTGTTTTCACAGGTAATATTTTAAAATACAGAATCATAGAATCATAGAAATGCTCAAGTTGGAAAAGACCTTCAAGATCATCAGTCCAACCACAGTCTAACCTTACTATCCTAATTCTAACAACCCACCACTAAGTCATGTCCCTGAGCTTCACATCCAAACAAATTTTAAACACACAGTGACTCCTTGGGGAGCCTTTTCCAGTGCTTACCAATCTTTTCTGTTAAGAAGTTTTTCCTTACATCCAACCTAAACCTCCCCTGGCACAACTTAAGGACACCTCCCCTTGTCCTGTCAACTGTCATCATTGTGAAGGGATCAACCCTGCTCTCACTGCAATTAATGTTCAGTATTTGAAGGGAGCAACAAGGTCTCTCCTCACAAAAGTCTGTTCTCTGGCTATTGAACTGTGGCTTTTATCTCTTTCATTACCTCAGGACATTTCATGTGTGTCCCTCAGACAAAGGATTTTGCAACCCTTGCCCAGGACTTGCTTGGACTTATCATCAGCAAGCTTTGATGCAATGGCATAAAAAATAACAAACTCTTACAGCCTCCTTTTCCCCAGACTAAACAGCGCCATTCCTTCAATTGTTCCTCATAGAGCTTATTCTCCAGGCCCTTCACAGCCTTGTTGCCCTTCTTTGGACCTTCTCCAGCACCTCAATGCCCTTTCTGTATTGAGGTGCCCAAAAGTGAACACAGTATTTGACGTGGGGCCTCAACAGTGCTGAGTATAAGGGGAGGATGACTTCCCTAGTCCTGCTCAACACACCATTCCTGACACAAGCCAGGATACATTGACCTTCTTGGCCGTCTGGGCACACTACTGGTTCACACTCAGACTTTTGTCCATCAGCACACTAAGGTGTCAGGCAGATTTCCAGCCACTCCTCTCCAAACCTGTAGGGTTACCTGGGGTTTTTGTGACCAAAATGCAGGACCTAACCCTATTCAAACTCATATAGTTTACCTTGGCCCATTGATCCAATCTATCCAGGTCACTCTGTAGCACCTTTCTACCCTCTGGCAGATCAACGCTCCCTCCCAGTTTGGTGTCTGCAAATTTACTGAGAATGCTTTCAACCACCTCATCAAGATCGTTGATAAAGATGTTGAATAGGAGTGGCCCCAGTACAGAACCCTGATGGATACCACTCATGTCTGGCTGTCTAACTCCATTCACCACAACACTTTGGGCCCAGTCATGCAGCCAGTGTTTTACCAACAGAGTGTATGCCCATCCAAACCATAGTCAGCCAACTTCTCTGTGAGAATGCTGTGGGGGACAGTGTCAAATGCTTCACTGAAGTATAGGCAGACTACATCAACAGCCTTACCTTCATCTACTAAGAAGGTAACGTCCTAAAATGAAATCTGGTTTGTCAAGCAGTGTCTACCATTCACGAGCCCATGCTGTCTGTGCCTGATTCCCTGGTTCACCTTTAACTGAACCATGATGCCTCCTGACTGTTGGCATCAAGGTGACATTGATAGATCTGTAGCTACCGGGATAGTCTTTCCAGACCTTTCTGAAGATGGTTGTCACATTTGCCAGTCTTCAAACCACCTGGACATCCCTGGTTAGCCAGGACTCTTGAAAGACAATGGACTGTGGCTTGGCAACCATATCTGCCAACTCCCTCAGCACTCTAGGAAGCAGTCCATCTGGCCCCCTGGACTTGTGAGTGTACAACCTTCAGAGCAGGTCCAAAATCATCTCATCATTGATTTTGCAGGGCCTATTCTGTTCCCCATCCCTATCTTCCAGCACAAGGGGCTGTGTGCCCAGGGAGCAACTAGTCTTACTAGTAAAGACTGAGGTAAAGAAGGCATCAAGTACCTCCCCTTGTCCTGATCCTTAGTCACCATGCTTCTCTCTACATCCAACAAAGGATGGAGATTCTTGCTCACCTTCCTCTTACTGTTGGTGTATTCATATAAACATTTATTGTCTTTCATCTTAGTGACCAAGTTCAGTTCTAGCTGAGCTTTGTCCTTTCTTATTTTTATCCCTGCACATCTTCACTCCATATCTGTGATCCTCATAAGTTGCTTGTACCCTTTTCCAAAGACCATAAACTTTCCTTTTTTTCTTGAGTTAATCATTGCCATTTTGGTCATTCATTCTACTGAACATTCATTAATAAACTTGTTTACTCATTGGATCATATTTACTCTTAAATAACTGAAAATAAAATATCTTAACAAAATGATAAAAATGCCCCAACAGATGAATAAGCTTGGTAAAAGTCTTTTTCTTCTTATTATTTTTTATTATTTTTTTTTCATTTTTGTCTGACAAAATTGAAGACAGAAGTATAGACTGAAGACAAAGGTATGGTAAACAAAGCAAAGTATAGTTACTGTTTAAATGCAAAAGGCTGACAAACTATATTCTTGCGGTGAAAAACATTTTAATGTAAAAATGTATGAGTTCTGCTCTGCTTGTTTGGTTTTCCCCTTAAAAAGAGAACCAGGACCCAACTCTCAGTTTTGTTTATTCTTTAATAAATTGCATTGACTTTTCAACAACAACAACTCCTAAATATACACTCATGGCTGACTAGAATAAAAAAAAAAATCATGAGAGGTCACTTACATGATTTCCTTGTCCCAAGGTTGGATCAGTTATAGCTAAACCATTCCTGACAGTTTTTGGACTCAAGAGTTTAGAAAAGCTTCTGGTATTTGAGTGTCCATGACTTCCCTGGTCAATTCATCCAACAGCTTATTTACCCTTACTATTCCAATATTCCCTACTGCCCTTGTTATTTAGCCCATAATTTTTATTGTTACTATTGAAACCCTTCTGCTTTTTGTCTTACCTGCCACAAGCAAGGACAGCAGTATTTTATTTTCCTTTTTACAATATCTTTCAACATATTTGAATGGCTTAAGATGAACACAATATAAATGTTGTTTCTAATCTCTACAGGTGGTCTGGCTTGAAGAAAATCAAAGGATGCCATAAAGAAATACAAACATAGTCATTTGCATAGAAAAGGTAAGCCCTACTGAATTTGTCAGTCTGGTACCACTACAGAAGAGTTAAATGTCCCTGAGCAATATATTTGGAAATTATAAGTTTATATTAAATTTATAAGGACTTGGAATCACTTGTAGCTGAATCATTTACATCTGTAGAAAATTAAGGTGATTTTATGTGTACTGTATTCCATAAGATATTTTCACAATGCTTCAAAAAAGGAATTTTAATGTGTAGGCCTGGTTCAGAAATCTCAGAAATGCCAGGAGCAAAAAGCAGGTGGAATTTCACAAGACATTAGCAGTGTGAGCAAGGGGGTGAGTCAGATCTTATTCCTCTACTTAAAGAAGATTTAAGATACTTAAAAGATTTGCAGCAGAGACTTGTGCATCAATGTTATTAAGGCTTTTTAGCCACAAATATTAATGAGCTCTGTTTGCTAAAACAGACTGAATATTGAACATCTGCAAATGGCAGCATGAAGTTTGAACCCTAGACAGTTCATTAAACCAGTTTGACCCAAAGCCAAATTGTTCAATACTGGCTTACAAAAGGTAACAGAGACTTTCTGCCAGCTGGAAAACAAATGAATCTCAGCACTGCTTCTATAAAGATCGACGGTGACTTAAAAATAGCCTGAGGTTAATATTATAAATCTTTCTAAAAGAGATTTGAGTGCATATTCTTCATGCCAGCCTTGGATCAATCTTGCAAAGCGATATCCTTTCAAACGACAGTGATACAAAATATTGGATGCTGGAAGAAGTGAGACTTATTAACTTGCTAGACGTCTTCTCCTTTCCCTTCACTGCAACAATCACCGAAGCACCTTGGACAAGGCCGTCAATCGGACAGTTCAACAACAGCCTCTGGAGCACTGGATAGCCAGGTGCCTGAATATAGAGATGTTATTACCACAAAATAAATAAGTGAGAACAGTCTATAGGAAAAGAAACAAATCACTGCAGTCAGGAGCTTCCTGGGGCTGTGTGTCCTCATACACAGAAAGGATGTGAGTAGGAGTTAGAGCTACTGCCTCCAAGGACTATAGTAAGGGAGAACCTATTTCAGCCCCCAAAATGCCTTGATCCAATTGGAGCTGATCTGCTCCAGCTATACCACTTATTGATGCTGCCACTCAGTGAAAGTGACTGCAGAGTGCGGAACACCACAGCTTGGAGAATGCAGTGCAAAATGGGAAAGAACCGGATATGCTAAAATCTCCAGCTGTGCTTCCTCCACAGGAAATAAACTGTCCCTATTTTTCCTGCTCCGCCCAGGTAAAAACTCATTTCAGCATGCTCTAAGCTACTTGAACAAAGAGAATAGCAAATTTATTTCTTAGGTGTTTTTTATTCTGGCCCTTTTCATGCATAAAGATATTTCTTGCAATTCACAGTTGTGCCCCAATGGCCAGATACTTCTAATTTATTTCTGTATCTCCGTGAAAATGCATTTATTCCATCTATTTGTCTGTCTGCTGCTATGAGGCAAATATACTTAGATCTAACAGCATGAATATTAAGTGTGAACGATAAATGCTGCTTATAGTTAGTATGCAGAATGGTTCAGTCTGGTATGCCATCTGACATATCATTACTATCTATGGTACAGAAGGATGTCTATTTATATTAGATAATGCTCTATAGCTAGACCTTTTTGTCATAATCTGGAAATAAGAAATCATTGCTTGACACCAGTTTTGCTAATCTGAAATGGCAATAACCTCCATTAACCAAACCCATTTCTCAAAGTTCAGACACATTTGCCATCAGAGATAGCCATGCAGCTCCAAGCATTGTCTACAGGAGATGTCTGTGGGTATCTGAAGATTTAAACAACTCCCTGGAGTCCACACTATCAGAGAAATCTGTTTAAAGCAGAGTAACATGTCCCAACAATAAGAGAATATAGTTTTGGTTATGTTGCAGTAAGTTCTGTGATGTTATCTTCAGCATACATCACTCATTTTCAAGTTATTATGAAGAGTTTTATCTGCACAATTTCATTTAGCCAAAAGCGTCAGAACCTCTGTGAATGCTCTCTGTTGAGCAGTTTTTCATGTGTCTCTGAGATTTTATGCTAGCATTTGCTTTCTTCCACAGCTCCCTTGGGCATTCCCAAACCAGGCTGCATGTCTGAGGCTGCTATGAGGAATCTGTGAGCACCAGGAATATTCTCTACCATTGGTACTCTTTCCCATGTGATGCAGATGATGTGGCTTTGCTCCACCACTATGAGTAATGAAATCAGAATCCCAGTTTTGGCTTTGCACAGTTTTTCTTGTCTTTCAAACAAAAGTCTGAAGATGGTGCACATTTTCCCTTTCCAAAACAGGCGTAAAAAGATAATAAATAAATAAATAAATAGAAACCTGTAATATGCCAGTGAGAGCTGTAATATGTTAGTGAGAATTGAAAAACTGAAATAGATCCCTTGGCTTTGAACAATTCAGTCTTTTCCTCTTCCTTAGACACTTATATAGGACCAGTCACAGTGTAAACTGTAAAGCTTTACTTCTTTCTTTCTTTCAGAATTCCCCTTCCATTTCATTCAGGTTCTGTGGCGGTACTATATATGTATCTTAAGTAAAATTTCTTCCATACATGGCCACAAAAAAGGTAGGGCTCATTTTCACCTTCACACAAATATATCCAATGTCTTGCAGTTTTCTCCCAAGGCCAGCTGAGTGTGCTGTCTGCATGGTATTTCAGTGATAAAAATACTAATATAGAGAAATATGTTTCATGTGAGATATGTTGGACTGAGCTTATTGCCCCACAACCAAAACATAGATGCACAAAGTTCAGGACCCGGCAAAATAGATTCATAGATTCATAGATTCATAGATGCATTAGGTTGGAAAGGACCTACAAGATCATCTAGTCCAACCATCCTCCTATCACCATCCCTACCCACTAAACTACTAAATCAAATCCCTTAGCACCTCATCTAAACGCTTCTTGAACAGCGCTAGGGATGGTGCCTCAACCACCTCCCTAGGCAGGCCATTCCAGTGCCTGACCACTCTTTCAGAGAAAAAGTTTCTCCTC
Source organism: Odontophorus gujanensis (assembly GCA_013399175.1). Lineage (NCBI taxonomy): Eukaryota > Metazoa > Chordata > Aves > Galliformes > Odontophoridae > Odontophorus > Odontophorus gujanensis. The sequence goes on from VXAB01009274.1 coordinate 8,370, forward strand.
AAATCTAATCTAAATCTTCCTTGGCGCAACTTGTGGCCATTCCCTCTCGTCCTGTCACTAGTAATCTGGGAGAAGAGGCTGACCCCCTCCGCACCACAATCCCCCTTCAGGAAGTGGTANAATGTGGCAACATGATTGCACAGGCAAAAGCAAACTCTAAATATGCCTTGAATTGTGGTGCTATAATTCAGAATGAGATGTGGTCCACTGAATATGAGCAAGCATACATTCTGAAGTCCACAAAAGAGCATCTTTAATCTTTTATGGTGATATTCTTGGTGACAGTAATATTTTTTCAAGTTCCACGGTGCTTATGAAAGCTCTCATCTATCATCTTGCCAGCTTTGAAAACAATTGTATATACTCCATGTACAAAAAGAAAAAAAAAAAAAAGGAAGCAGATTAATGGAAAAGTCTTGTCCCCTGAAATGCTCCAAATATGGTGTCCAAGTGTACCCTTAATAATATTCATGGCCTATTCAGTTTCTTGCTTTTCTCTTGGCATTTTTTCTCCTATGACAAAATAACCAGTAAATACCGATTTAGAGGTATATCTTTCTATGTCTTATCTGATGAAAACTACATTAAGATCAACAACTTGCTTTTCATGTGGAGATGGCAGGAGGGCTATATGAGAGAAATGGTTCTATTGGTGTGTTGTTGAAGACTTTGTGAGAAGTGAAGAAGCTCATCTGCCTGAATTTCATCATCTGTTAAGGATTCAACTCACAGATTAAGACTGTCAGATTTACATTTTCATAAGGTGATGACTGCAATTTAACTAAAGAGAGTCTAAGTTGAGATTATAGTCAATGCATATTAAATCACTACATTGTCCATGAAATCTAAAGATATATTCTGCTGGTCAAAAGCAGAATTGAATCTCCTTTGGGATATGTCTGAGTAAGCCATCATACAACTACCCTATTTTTAGAGAGGGAGATTATTCATCCCCTTTATGATAGGTCTCCAAGATAGGCTACAGTAATGATTTACTGATAGTGCTGATCTCTTTTTGATAATTAGAAAGATCATAAAGTGTCTAGACTAGTCTTGAGGAAATTTCAGATGCTAGAGCTCACGTTAATGAATCTCAAGATAAATGTTCTCCATCCCAGTATCTTGTCATTCAGAGATACTCTCTATGTTAGCAGACAAGATACCTTTTCTTAAATTCTTCAAGCACTTTTCAGCTATTGTTATACTTGCAGTGCTACATAGCATATCTGATTCATCTTCATGAACTGAGGCCTCCTTAGTAGGGCATTTCTCCTTTGCTCTCTGTAACACCTGGCTCACAACTCAGAAATCATACAGTGGGAAAGACAAGTCAAATAATGCCACAAGACAGTTGCTTACTAGAGTTTGGAAATGGAACTGGATAAAAAATTCCTTAAAAATGTTTTTCTCTTTGGAATATATGAATCCATCCAAGCCACTCTCTTTACAAGAAAACTGAAAACTTCAGTGAATTTTCCTGTTTTCAGGTATTTCAGTAATAAACTGCTGATACAGCAGGAGTTCTACTGTTAGTTCAGAACTGACTTTTTTTCAAATGTAGTTGTGTTGAAAGGCAAAACTTCCAAGTGGAATTAACTGGAATTAGACTTTAGTGTTGGCTGTCTGTTCAGGTTTTACATTGTGTAATTGCTCTTGTTTTTATTATTTTTTATAGTGAGATTTGGACATCTATTAATGAAAGTTAACCTCTCTTCTTCTGATTGCTTCTGTTTACTTCCACCTTTCTCACTCCTGACTGTGACTCTTGTGGCTGATGAATTTTCTGCAGTTTAGATAGCTCTATCCTTTATTTGAAATACTGGTGTCTTTAATTATTTTTCAGCTCCTTCCCTCCTCCTCATGCTTGTAATTGACACCATGGTAAGTGAGACAAAAAGTGATATTCCTACTTTGAAAATAAAATTATGTGAAAAAATGAGAAGTTTTAAAATGTAACTGTTTGAAGCTAAAAAGAAAAACTATATAAATGTTTTCCATTCAATTCTATCAAATAAATGCTTTCACAGTGCAGAAGACATGATTATAAGGCAGAATACCAAAGAGTCAATGAAGAGAAGAGTGTTCAATCTATCAATGAATTGACAGAACCTTCCTGTCAGGAAATAATTACACCAAATCCCAGAATCCTTCATCACATTAAATTAATTCTTCATAATATTATTACTTTCAGAGTAAATAATAGGAAGTTTGAATTTTCCATTAAAGGGATTCCAGGAAACCTGTAAGTGTTATCACAGCTTCCACTCAGCCAAATTTCATTTATTCGATATTGGAAAATAGGAACTGAGTAACTGACTGCCATAAATCTCCTTCACAGTTCCAACATCTCTGTTGGTTGGACGGTTTGGCTCGATTTTCAAGATGGTCTCTGAGAACACACATTTATCTGTTTGTAAAGAAGAATTCAGATTAGAAATGGGGAGAGAGAGAAAGAGAGAGAGAAGATGGAAAAAGAGAATGAGAAATCCATTGTGTCACTTTGTATACTGAGGAAGAAAAAGACTCATATCAAAGAAGCATCCTAGAATTAACTTGCTTTGAACTGATTATAAACAGACCACAAAATCTCGAGGCATCTCTCATTTCAAACAAGACTTGCAAATAAGTTTTGCACTGATTGCTGCTGGATTTTTTTAATTTTATTTTTTTATGGGATGACTTGAGCATGGAGTGGAGGATTATTGTTTAGCATGGCTATGATGTTTTGTTTTGTTTTGTTTTGTTTTGTATAGTAAAATTGGAATTAAAAAATCTGTTTAATTATTTGTTATCCTGGCCATTCACAGATACTACCTATGGCATATATTCTAAGCAGATGAGTTCCATCTTAGGCTCCCCAAACACTGGTACTATAATCTGTGGAATCCTGGTTTCCCCTTTATATCCAGAAACTCCCTGGCACACCTGTTTCTGTCATTTCGGTCTGGCATGGTAGGCATTCATTGGAGATGGAAAAGAAAAAAATAGAAGTTATTTTATCTGAAAAAGAAAGAAGAAGAAATCAGACCTTCACAATTGTTATTAATATTTGACTATATAGAATAGAGAAGGAACCATTAAAAAATAAATAAATAAAAGCTACTGGATGACTGAACAACAACAAAACAGTCCACTTTCAGGAATGCATCAGCTTCAGTTTTCACAAAATTATTAATTTATTTTTAGATAGTAAAATGCAACTGCCATAAGCATTAGTAACTATAGTGGGAAATTAGTTTAGCTCAATAGAAATGTCCACTGAACACTACAGGTGACCAGGCAGAGGATGTAGTGTGTTGGAATGAGTGAAAAGTAGTAGGACTGCAAAAAAGGTCAGTGATTTCCCATGATAATTTTCTTTCATCATTCGATCAATGGCTTTCTTGTGCTGAAGGTGACCTTGTGCAACCTCTGAATATTATGTACCTTAGTTTCCCTTCTCTGAATTTTGACCTTTGTCCACATATTTTTAGAACAAAACACAGGAAAAGCACAATTTCAAGTAATGTAAATTCATTTCTGATATTTGTAAAAATATGATCATTAACAGTCCCATTGCTTTGATATTTTTAATGTTTTTCTTCCTTACTTACTTTAGAATTTTTGAACAATTTAAGGCAAATATGGGAAGAGAATGTTTCAAAGTAGCTTCAAAATTTCATGAAAGTAGGAAGATATATAAAGAGATAGATCATGAAAAGTGCCTTAGCAAAAGTAAGTCTGAAATAAGTGAAATTCATTAAGCATCAGAGGTCACAAAGAGCGTGTGAATTAAGGAAATATATTTTCACTGGAAAATGACTATTCCTCTAAACCAAATTCAGTTGATCATAGGAGGAACAACTACAGGAAAATAGAATTCATTTGTTTTGCTGATCATGGAGTGGCTTATGATCTTATCAGCCTGTTTTTCTTCAGAATGAGAGATAACGTGGTCTGGACTCTGCATGCCTCAATCTTTGAACCCTCTGACAGCTCTGTTAATAAGATCAGTCTCAGAAGTTTAACTGATATATTTTCCAGAGAGGTAGATTCAACAGGGGAAGTGTAGTCTGAGCATTAACTACTTGAACTGTATAAAAGGTTGATTCTATTCATCAGTGTCTAAACAATGTGCAGTAATGCACAATGCAATAGCATTTATTTCACTGTCAAAATAATAAATGGGGAAAAAAATAGGAGTATGTAAAAAAGACAGGAGTATCTCAGTGAAGTATTGAAAATACCACAGGTTCAGAACCAGTAGCTCTGGGTCATCATTTTCAGCTTTTGTTTTTATTTTTTTATTTCTTTTTTTTAATTTTTCTTTTTTCCTCTGCGTAGATATGAAGAAGGAATAGAAACAAAAGTAAGAAACAAAAATGGCAATCTTTTATTCACAACAGTTGAAAAAAATACCTAAATCTTGTTTTGATTGAAAAAAAAAAGTCTTAGCTTCTAGAAAAATTATAATAATTAATTTTGCATCCTATAGTGCCTGATTGCAAATATGGCCTAGAACACTGGTGAAATTATTACTATCTGATTCTGCCTTCTACTCCTGAGCCATCATTTTAACCTGTTATAAATATTTTCATGCTTCTTGGATCGTTTTATTTCAAATAAGCATTAAAAACATGAACCAAAGTTAAACCTTTTCTAAGTAGAATAAAGAGATCACTCACTATATTACTGAATCTCTTTAGCTAATTGTTTTATTTTTTTAAATGACTTACCTTTTTGTCCTTTTCTGTATTACATCAAACTAACAGTTTATTTGAGGCTTTCTCTCTGCATTCTTTTGGTGCATGTCCTAGTAGAAAGTAGTTTCCTGTCCTAGGATTAAGTAAAAGCACTTGGATCTTAAATTTTAGTAGAGTCATCCAAGGTAAATGGCAGCATAGAATGACTACAGTATAAAGAATATTTCAACTTCAGATAAAAATGCATTATTATTAACTGTATGCATGAAGTTTTAAGGTCAGAGTCATAGCTAAATCACTGTAACTTTAGCTACCTCTTCTTTAGAATTGTGTTTAGAAAAAGATTTTACAGAAATTTGAAATTTAAACTAGTTCTGTGTATTTTGGTACAGAACACAATACTATGCAAAGTATTTACCCACAGCAATTCATGATGGTTATAGTGCTCATGAGACATGATTATGCCAGTCATTTCAAATTCTTACTGATTAAAATATTGCTGCAACATCATAATTCATTCATCAGAATGAAAATTCCATTTCTCCTCATCAGCTGGCTGAAATAGTTCTGTTCACAGCTAGTTGAGCTTGTATTTGTTTTCTGTCATATAGTAACATATACATGACGTAGTTTCAATATTTGTAGCTTTCCTATTAGTACATCTTCAAATGGTTTGATTCCAATAAAATGGTTTACAGAGCTGGTAACAACCAGGTTCACTACCATGAAAGAATAGAAAATCAGACATACGTATTTCCATAGAGACAAAAAAGGCTTGAAAGCAGGACTCTTGCCTCTACTTCTTATGATTATTCTGTATTTAGTATACCATTTACTGCTAGACTGTGGCTCCTTTCAGCACAAGAATGAACATCAAAATTTGTATTGGTTTCAGAAAAACAGTTCATATCTATTTATCCAACTCTTTTTAGCTAATCAGCGGCATTGATTTCCGACATCTTCAATTTTCACCTCTTAAGAGGTAAAAAATCATATTAGACTTCTTAGAATTCTCTACAACTGAAAACATTTCTGCAAGAAATATGTGATCCATAGAAAAAGGAATTGTGTATGCATTTCTATGTAGACAACATTATTTATAAATGCTTTGGCAAGAGGGTTACTTGCTTTGGGCTTTTTCCAAAAAGAAGTTTTTATATAAATGCAAATTGTTTATTTATAGTAGTAATATTTGTTTTTCAGGCAAGTTTATTTTCCCTTTGTTTCCTAGCTCTGAACACCCAACAGATTTCACTTTACCTGTATTTTATTCAAAGTTTGTTTCACTTATGCCCACAATCTTCTCATTGTATAGGAGAAATTGCTTTCAATTACACATATATCACAGCACTTAAACATTAGTTTCACTTTCCTGTGGTTAATAATTCACCTTATATTCTAACATCCATCAACATAAAATCAGCATAACAACTTTTATGAATCCCTTTATCATCAACACACTCCAAATGCTTATACAATTCACACTACAGATTCACATAGGAACTGGCTTAATAGCCCTTAAAGTTGCTATAACGTTCACATTCTTTCAATCATAGAATTATTGTTCATGTTTTCAGACAAGACCCTTTTTAGTCATTTTATGTTATTATCTCATATTTCTTTACACCCCTCAAGCTGGATCTTCATCTCAATATAGCTGGTACAAACTGGTGTAAAATCACAGTAGTTTCTATAGTTTCTTCATGATTGCATCAGAGTGGTTGAATAAAACTTATCTGGGTTTTGGCAACACTTTTGAGGAGGAGGAGAAGGGAGAGGTGTAGAAGGTAATGATTTTCCATGAGATTCACCATAGACTTTCACTAGGTAACAGTTTCTGACTGTTTTAACTTTTAAAAATACACTTGATTTTTTTTTTTTCCTTAGTGAAAATACGTTAGTCACCCACATTTTTCTGCCACAGGGAATCAAATGCAGTTGAAGATATTATATTTAGCAAGAGGTTATAATACCTCAAGTTCATTAATCTGAACACAGTTCAGTAGCTCTAAGGCCTGTTTTCCCCATCATGCACATACCTCCTATTGAAGTCAATAGCAGTCACATGCACATCTGTCAGGATAATCAAGTCTTAAGTTTATCACCATCAATTTAAGACTTAATTTTATCATTTCCATAGGCCATCTGGGCTTTTTCCCTGTTAGTGATTTTGTCTTCCTTATTTTCCACTACTTCTGTCCCATTACAATAATTCATTCTTGAGAGGACTGTTTTTCCATACCACACATCTTTTTTCTCCCCTCACCGAACTTCATTACATCAATCTATGAAAAAGCCCTAGAAACAGCCACAAGTGAGGTGTGACAGAAAGGCTGATAATTTTTTTTTCCTTTGTCAGTCATTGCTGGGTAGAATTTGTCTGTATATTTAATTAATGGCAATTATTAATTCATGAATTCATATTGCATTAGCACCTAGAAACTCTATTATGAACCCCCATTGTGTTTATTAATGAACACCCACATAACAAGCTGTTAACTTCATGTTTTGGAGCATTGCATGAATAAAAAATGCAATTACAACTGTTACTATATTAATGGCCTGATTCTTCTTTTTTTTTTACATTGTGTACATGCTAGAATATCTCAATGACAGTCAAATGAGACACGCCAGGGCAACAATATTCTGGATTTATAAGTATGGTGGATCTTAGAGAATGTTTCATCCCAAGATCACAGCCATCACAAGACTCCACATTCTTTCTGGGCAACCTGCTCTAGTAGACAGTCACACACACAACAAAATAGAAGTGTGTTCTGGTATTCAGAGGGACACTTCTCAGTTTCTCTTTGTGGTCAGTTCCTTTTGTCCTATTACTGGAAACTTCTGAAAAGAACCTGGCTCTGCACACTCCTTTCCAGTTTTTATATGAATTGATAAGATTCCCTCTGAACTTTCTATTCCCCAGAATAATGAGCAGCCTCAGCTCTCCCAGCCTCTCCTCATAGGAGAGGTACTCCACTCCTTTTATTATCTGTATGACCCTTCACTGGGCTCCTTGTATGTCTTTGTCTCTACTGCACTGGTGAGCCCAACATTGTAACCCCAAATACACTGCTATATCCTGAGCTTGAACGAGGGACCTTTAGATCACCAGGCTAATGTTTTTCCAGCTACGATACTTCAGCCCAGCCTCTACATTAATACTTACAAAACTGAATGCAACTGAATAATCTTTCAGGCCTTTACAATTCAATGCATGCTTTGATAAGTAGCTTGCAAATCTCATACTATGAGAATATATAAATCTTCCAGTCTAGTTATGGCATGGTGATGGAATTGCCTGGATGTTGTGTTCTGCAAATGCAGGAGTCTGTATGTTTTCTGATTCTCTCTCCACATGACAGATGAATCTCCATGAAAAATAATTCACTGCACTAGGTCTGAGTTCTCAACTCTTTGTAGTAACTAATTACATATATATAAAGGCATCAAACCACTGCAAGTTTCCACGCTTCATCTATGAATCCTTAAATTTGCACAAATTTACCTAATTTATGAAAAATAACCTTAGAATAATGGAAATAAACTATCAGTATTCTCTGCCTAATACTTTACTAGTTAGTTGAGAATCTGAACTATGTCTCAGGCCCACATTTCGTATTCATTCTGGTTCCCTAGAGCTTAGGAGAGTGGTGTCCTTATAACTTTGAGCTTAGAAGAGACAGACAAAAAGGGTTTCCCAGGCACAGTTTTAAACTCAGAGAGTCACACATAAGGCAGACAGTGCAGGTCCACCAAAATTCTGCATAACCATTTGTTATGGGGAAATTTCATTCTGGTATTTGATAACAGTAAAAATCATCTTAGATGAGGAGGATGGTGGTCACTGAAATAAAAATATCTCCAGTGTAGCTTAGTGCCCAGTTCTCTGCAAGGAAATTCTTCATCTGAGGGATAACTGTTTGGAGTAAACACTAAATACTTTGATTGTTTTGAGAAGTATTTCACTCCCATATATTTTTAAAAATTTAGCTCTTTCTAAGTTTAATTACAAAATTATACTTAAGCAGTTTATCCTCACTGTCTTGAAGTGACATCTTACTGTTATTCATCACAGAATCACAGAATTATAGGGGTTGGAAGGGACCTCTACATCATCTAGTCCAATACTGCTGCCAAAGCAGCTCTCTAGACCAGGTTGCACAGGTAGGCATCCAAGCGGGTCTTGAATATCTCCAGAGAAGGAGATTCCACAACCTCTCTGGGCAGCCTGTGCCAGTGCTTTGTTACCTCCACTGTAAAGAAGTTTCCAGACACAATTGTGCATAACTTCCGGTGTATCAGTTCATGAGCATTGCCCCTCATTCTATCGCCACACACTGCTGAGATGAGTTCACCCTCGTCCTTTTGCCTCCTGCACTTTAGATATTTACAGACATGGGTCATATCCTCTCTGAGTCTTCTTTTTTCAAGGCTGAACAGACCCAGGTCTCTCAGCCTATCCTCATAAGAGAGGTGCTCCAGGCCATTTATCATCTTTGTGGCCCTCCACTGCACTCTTTCGAGGAGATCAGCATCTTTTTTTTTTTTTTTTGTAGTGAGGAGCTCAGAACTGGACACAATACTCCAGGGCATTAATGTCATTGAAGAACCAGCCCTCTGGTATATAGACTTTTAATAATGATTGTCCTTCAGAAAATTTTAAAGATTGTCATATTCAGCATGAAAAATGCCTAAGTAGTAACCTAAACAAGACTAACGTGTAATATGTGTATTTAATACTTGTGATCAAAAGACTTCATCTTCCACAGAAAAGGATTTTTGTAAGTGGTCATCTTGTAAATCCTTCCTTCTCCGCACTGCAGGATAATTAGGCTTGGAAACAGAATAAAATATACAGATGTCAAGACTTGCTCCTCCTTCCTAAGGAAAAGACAATGATAGTGTAAATTTCCACTCTTTCAAATTTGTATTCTTATTTGCTTTATGTTTGTAGAAACTGGGTATAATCTCTTAAATGAATTTTTTCAGTATAAACATTAAATTACTCATATTCTTACATCTTGCCACATTTTACTATTGGTCTGTACTGGTTAGAGAACATCACCATCATCTGTATATCACTACCTGTCTGAAGAGCTTAGAGCAGACATGCTGTTTTTCAGACATGTCATTTTTCATTAAGTTGTGGCATAAATATTGCTTGAGCCAGCAGCATTGAGAGCTCCTGAAGTCTTGCAGCAAGTGGAGAGTTCCGCATCCTCTCATGTTCATCCTTTCTCCTCTCGAGCTCTAGAGTGAGAAAAATCAGTGAGATGTACAGTTGCCCTGTAGGCCAGAGGTGTTCTGCAAGACTTTTCTATGTCCAGGTGGAGGACAGCAACAAAGCTCAACAAGACTAAGTGTAAGGAGTTGCACTTCATCTGGGGGGATTCCATGTATGTGTACAGACTTTGAGAAGAATTTATTAAGAGCAGAGAAGGACTAGGGGGTTCTGACAGATTAAAAGCTTGATATGAGTTAACACTATGCATTTGAAGTGTAGAAAGCCAACTGTATCCTCTGCTGGATCAAAAGAGGGGTGACCATCAAGGAATAGGAGGTGAATATCCTCCCTCACTCTGTTTACATGAGGCCCCATCTGTAGTATTGCACATAGATCTGGGACTCCCAGCTAGAAAAGATGGGGAGCTGTTGGTTTGGGTCAGTGGAGGGCAATGATCTCTATGATCAGAGAGCTGAAGCATTTCTTCTATGAAGAAAAGATGAGGGAGTCAGGCTTGCTTAGCTCAGAGAAGAGAAGGCTCCAAGGATATATTACTGTTACCTTCCAGTACATAAAGGGTGGGAACTTATAAACAGGAGGAAGAAAGACTTTTTAAATGCGATAGTGATCGGACTAGGGAAATGGCTTTAAACTAAAATAAGAGAGATTTTGATTAAATGACAAGAAGAAATTCTTCACTCATCAGATAATAAGGTACTGAAAATATGCCCAGAGAAGTTGTGAATGCCCCATCTCCAGAGGCATTCAAGGTGGCTTTGGATAGGGCAGTCTGATCTTGTAGTTGGCAACCCTGTCCATGACAATAAGGCTGAAATCAAATAATCCTTAAGGTCCTTCCCAAACCAAACCATTCTTTATTTGTATGGTTTAATGAGATGCTACTGATACCTCTCCTTTCTCCCATCTTTTTTGATTGGTATGTCTCTGAGATTTTTGCTCCAAGATAGGAGCTGGGAAATGGGCTGCTGCACTCACTGGCATGCCACAGAAACCACAACTAACTTCACCCACTTCTTCCTAGCATTTTTCCTCTTGTTCTTTCTCCTTTTTAGCTACAGCAGTAAGTGCATTAAAGTAGTACATTTAGGTCACTTCAGACCAGAACATTAAAACAAATGCTGATAGTTCAAGGTTAATAGATGCATAAAACAAAAGTAATTCCATGTCAAAGCTGAGATGACAGGTGATTTGACTTGAGACTGCCTTGCAATCACACTTTTACATGTGCTCTGTGCTGAGCCTGGCGGAAGGTGTTATGTTTCTGACATTTACTTGTCAGAAAGGTATGACAATAGAAATTGTTTCTATCTCTGCTGGTCCCAGATGTTAACCTTCTAGCTTTATTTTGTAATTGGGGTTCCACGGTGCTTTAACATTTTCTATTGATTCAATAGAAGAGATAACATTTCCAATCATAAGAAGGCATTATAGAAATATCAGGCAATTCACATATCAAAATGTTTGATAGCTGGGCTCACCACATTAATTTCTGTCACCTTTGCTAGGAACCCTTTATCCTCTTTTTAATACTGAAGGACACCTGAGAGTAGTTTCTGTCACTTTTATTGTTCAATAAAGTAGACAAAAGTTTCAATTAACAACCAAGAAGCCTCTAGGAAACTGTGAATGAGAGTATATTTTATTCATTTTACTGTATTTCTTTTTTCTAATGTGCCAGTTGTGACTTCTAAGCTATGCTTCACAGGATAGAGGGAAAAAAAATGTTGATATAAGATTATACAATTTGAGGGCCATATTTTTAAAACAACTTTTTTTCAAATGTGACAGTCAGGTGTTACAAATATTTTTTGCAGTTCTGCTATGACAGGGGAGACCAGTAACTTAAAGACTGATAAAAAACCTAAGGTTTGATTCAAATCCAAAGAAAAGAATGAATATATGTAATGTGTGGTGTATTAGGCTAGGAATGAGAAGACTGGTATCCTTTGTAAAGTAGTGTCTTACACCTGCATGCTATATAAGAGCTTGGGTGCTGTATTTAGATATTTTGTACTTGGTAAATAGCCGAAGAATGACCTGCTAGGTCTCAGTGCCATTTCTATGCCTTTCCTGCAGTTAGCATTGATAATCATAGAATCACAGAACCACAAGGTTGGAAAGGTCCTACTAGATCACCTAGTCCAGATGTCCACCCATTACCATTTCTTGTAGCTCCTCATCCAGATGCCTCTTGAATACTGCCACGGATGGTAACTCCACCACCTCCCTGGGCAGGCCATTCCAGTGCCTGACCACTCTCTGAGAGAAGTTTTTCCTTATGTCCAATCTAAACCTCCCCTGGTACAACTTGTGTCCATTTCCTTGTGTCCTGTCCATTACATGGGAGAAGAGGCTAATCACCTCCTCATCACAACCTCCCCTCAGGAAGTTGTAGAGTGCAGTGAGGTCTCCCCTGAGCCTCTTCCAGACTAAACAATCCCAGCTCCCTCAGCTGCTCCTCATAAGACTTGTGCTCCAGACCCCTCACCAGTTTCACTGCCCTTCTCTGGACACATTTTAAGGCCTCAATGCCTTTTTTGTAGTGAGGGGCCCAAAACTGAACACAATACTTGAGGTGTGGTCTCATCAGTGCTGAGTATAGGAGGATGATTACCTCCCTGCTGGACACACTATTTCTAATGCAGTCTAGGATGCCATTGGCCATCTTGGATACCTGGGTTTCTGTTCAGCTGACCATCAACCAACACCCCCAGGTCCCCTTCATCTTCAGTCACTCATCCCCAAGCACTTGGCCTTGTTGAACCCCATCCCATTTACCTCAAACAGCAATCCAGTTTGTCTAGATCTTGCTGGAGGGCCTCCCTACCCTCAAGCAGATTGACACCACCTCCCAGCTTTGTCTCATCTGCAAACTTACTGAGGGTGAACTCAGTGCCCTCATCCAGGCCATCAATAAAGATATTAAACAAGATGGGCCCCAGTATCGACCCCTGGGGGACAGCACTTGTAACAAGTTGCCAGCTGGACTTAACTCCATTAACTACTACCCACTGGACATGGCCTTCTAGCCAGTTCCTTACCTAAAGAAGGGTATACCTATCCAGGCCACAGGCATCCTGTTTCCCCAGAACACTGTGAGACACAGTGTCAAAGGCTTCACTGAAGTCTAGGTAGACTACATCAACAGGCTTTCTCTCATCTACCAGGGTGTTCACCCAGTTGTAGAAGGTTAGTCAAGCACGACCTGCTTTTAATGAATCTGTGCTGTCTGGGTCTTATCTCCCAGATGCCACACGCATGCTGTGTAATCTCACGCAAGTTGATTTGCTTCATAACTTTCCCTGGTACCAAGGTCAGGCTGACAGGCCTATAGTACCCCAGATCCTCCTTATGGCTTTTCTTGTAGATGGGAGCCACATCAGCAAGCTTCCAATCCTTTGGGACCTTTCCAGTTAACCAGGACTGCTGGTAGATGGCTGAGAGTGGACTGGCAATCACCCCTGCCAGCTCAGTCAGTACCCTAGGGTGGAGCCCATAAAATAAGTGCATGTTCCACGACCAGGCTTCCAAAGCCCTGTAGTATAAATAATCTGTTCAGATTTTGATGGATTAAACATTTGGCCAGTCATTCCACCAGTCAAATAGTAACGGTCTATTCCTCAGCCCCACTGTGTGACAATTAATCACTAACATGCTTTAATTTTTGTTCATTGCTGAAGTGTTCAGCCATTTAAACATGGTATTTTCAAGACCCTTCTATTCTATCCTGTCCCACAGACATATTCCTAGTTAAATCTTAGCATAATACCACCTTCTGCCTGCATCTTTGATATCCTCTTGATTTTGCAACTTCCGCTGGGCATCTTCCATTCTAAGATGTCACAGGTGAAGGACAGTACCACAGTCTGACCCAGTCTGAGTAGCCAAGACAACAGATTGAACACATTTTTAGGACCGTGACAGTTATTCTTTACTAAATGGAATCAGTGAAAAGAAAGACAAGTAAAGAAAGAAATGATTATTTTGATTTTGGAATCTCTATTCATTTGTGCTTTTATTTTAAGGTGGGTAGATGCATTTTGAGTCTAAATCATTTTTATATGTTCTACTGAAGGTTGTAAAGCATCTCAATAACACTGCTCATTCTTTTCTTCTCCCCTTCATCCCCAGCTGCAGAAAGAATTCATATAAAGTTTCAATCCATCTGAAAGCTACTAATGTATAAAACAGGATCGCCATTCTGTAATGTAATAAATATAAACATAGTTCAATAGACATCAGTGTCATGGAAACAGCTGTTAAATTTCAGAAAGAAACATTTCTTATAACTGTATAAACCTCCTGTCAGAATGACTGTGAAGGATAAGTTAGAGCTACATCTGGTCTTGGTTGCTTTATATTCCCTTCATTCTCATTGAGGAATGTACAAGTGCTGTGAATAAGAAGTCTTACACTGAGAAGCCAAATGGCTTTTTATTTTTCCCCCAGCCTTCTGTCACCTTTCTAAACAGGGGTTCAATCCACTTACATCTAAAGGGAGACATAAGATCAGCTGCTTCATGAGGACATTCTTAACAATTTGGTAACATCTTTTTCTTCACCAGTGGACATATCAGAGTCCATCACAGACAGCATGAACTGTTAATTCCCTGAAAGAGCTACTACTGTCTTCAAAACTGAAAATGATGGGGAATATTTTGTGGTTAAAATACAGGCTAATTTTTGAGGATGAGGTGTATTTAGCTGTGCCAAAGATGATGTCATACTACTCACTTCTGAATGCTGGGGTGCAGTTGATTTCAGTGTCTGAATATTGCTGGATGACACAGGAATTTGGACAATGTCGCATATTTAAGAATAAATGAAAGTCCAAGCTATTAATGAAGGCTGAAAAGGATTTAGTCGTGACATAAATTTAAGCCTGCTTTCTGATTTTAAATACAGAATTTTTTGTCCTAGTGTTGTTTTGTAAAATAACCTGAAACAATTAAAACAATATTTTATAAATAACATAGAAAACATAATTTAACTAAAAAAAAAAATAAAAATAATTTAACTAAAAGTAAATAAGTTTACGTTTCTATCAGCATTCTGTGACTCTTTTTCCCTTTTCCATAGAATGTTGTGAGGTTATGCAGAAGGAGACTGTCTTAAAGACGGTGCCTAGTCAAATAATAATAAAGAGAGGCAGAAATGAGAACAAACACTAGTTTCAGAGAGTATCTGAGAATACAGGAAACAATATCTGACTGAGGACTAAGTAGTGAGATAGTGATAGGAAACAAACCTCCCAGTCATGCTACATGGTAGGTCATCAAACTAGAGGCCCACTTCCAGGAAGATCAGCCTGGACTTCGAAGTTGATAAATGCGAGCCAAGTAGCAGAGGGCTGGAAGAACTGGAAGAGTGCAGAAACTGCAGACTCATGGGAATATGTAGAGTAAGAGAGAGCAGGTGGAGCAAAGAGTAGAATGTAGAAAAGAGTAAACAAGGGCCAGACATTTGTAAAACAAGTAGTCAGTATGCTTTTCTGGCCAAACTCTGATCCTGTTCACCACAAAATCAATCACCTGGAATCTGGGTTTGGTTACTGGGCAGAATCCATTTCTGTTTCATAACTATGTGAGTTGGTGAGTATGGAGAGTGCTGTGTACTCCTGCATAGTGACCCTCTGTCTACAGCACTGGAGAGAAGGGGACTTGTCCATCTGTGTCTGTGTTTACATGAACCCTGTGTATAAGCTGCTGAAGGAAGCCCTTGGCTGGCAGTCTCCATGACCAACCATGTCAATGTCTGTCTGTCTGTGTCTGTGTCTGCCTCTGAGAACATGATCAACTTTGCTGCTGGTTGAATCTGCAGAAGGGGAAGTGGCAGCTGTGTTCCTCAGCCTGGTCACAGACCCCAGCTCCCAGACAATGGGTTGGGCACAGCAACTGAAAGAGATGAGTGTGTTCGGTGCTGTGCTTTACTGTCATTTTTGTAAGACCCTGTTTCACAGTGTTTCAGATTACTTTTTACCATTACTGTTGAAATTCAGTCCTTCTTGAATATGAAGACATTCTGAAAACAAAACAAAACAAAAAACAAAAACAAAAACAAAAACAAACAAACAAAAAAAAAAAAAACAAGGAATATATACTGTTTCTCATGAGTACTCCCAGGAACATTCTACTTAAAAAAGAGAAAGTCAGGATCTGGTTTTCTTAAAAATTTTGTGGTAGACCAAACTTACAAACACATCGGATTTGTTATGTTATCGATCCTTCTCTGTTACTTGTTCTGCTCAGGATGCCCTGCATAGGTCAGGATCATAATAGTTAAGGTTTTGGAAGTGCCACTTGAGGTTGCAGAACAGAATATTTCCTTTCTATCCAGCTTTCTGGCATCAAAATGCACAAGGATGACCGACATTTAAGTTTAATTGCTAATATTGTTTTACTTGCATATAATATAAGCTATGGAGCCAGTGTTTAACAGAAAGAAAAAACAGCTTGTTGCATTCCTTCTGCTTCTTTTCAGATGCTGATGACTTTTATATAGCACTATATATATGACGCTGACTTGAACCTTGGTATTTCAAAAGATGATCATAGCTGAACATGAGCCAGCAGTGAACTGCATGGCCAAGAAAGTCAGTGACTTATACCAGAAACAGCACAGCCATGAGGACTAGAGAACTGATTGTTGCTCAGTACTCAGCACTGGTGGGGTTACATTTTGAATATTGTGTACAGATTTATGCAACTCACTGCAAGAAAGAAACTGAGGTGAGGTATCAGAGTGTAGCCAGAGAAAGGCAGTGAAGATGGTGAAGATTGTGGAGCATAAGACTTAAAGAGAATGGTTCAGGGAACTGAGATTGTTCAGTCTGGAGAAGAGAAGGCTCATGGGAGACCTTATCACTCTCTACAAACGGAGATTTTAGTAAGGTACGTGTTGGTTTCTTCTCCCAGGTAGCAGTGGGAGGATGGGAGTTAATGGCCTGAAGTTGTACCAGAGGAATTTCACAATGAATATTAGGATTTTTTTCTCTGAATGAGTGGTAATCCATTGGAGCAGGCTGCAAAGGAAAGTGGTGATGTCTCTGCTCCTGGAGGCAATGAATAAACATATAGATGTGGTACTTAGATACATGGTCTACTATGCATAATGGAAGTGGGTTGATGGCTGAGCAAGATGATCTTAGAGACTTTTTCCAATTTTAATGATAATTCTGTGGCTCTATGATTCTATGTTAAAACAAAAGCTAATACAAAAAAATTTGAAAGTCATTTCAATTTTTTTTCCTGAATTAGAGTTTTCCAGTGTAAAATATGCTGTTGTATTTCAAATAATTTTCATCAAATTTTTTGATGCGTGCAAAAAATCTAACTATTGCCTTGTACTATGATCAGTGCTGCTACTGTTACTAAAGGACTACCAATTTCTCCTGAGTTTAGAAGGCTTCAGCTCTTAGGCACATTAAGCATATTAGGTTTTCTTTGTCTGAACTTTTCTTGACCTACCTGCAGCAGTGTTTTCACTTCGTTTAGTTGTAGCAGCAGTTTTTCCATACACTGGGTGGTTATGCCTGCTTTTTTTTTTCTTTTGCTTAGCTTATTGTCCAGCCATAGGTTTTGGAGAAAGAAGATGATCTTCTGTGTAGAATTAGATATTTATGACTAATTAATTATATGGTCTCTAAAACGTACATATGCAGATGTGCAAATTAGGTGAGCCAATCAATCAATACATCATGGATTACAGCAGGGAAAACTGAAAAGTAGTGGCTTTTACAGTGAGTGTCAATCTCCTCAGTGAATTTCAAATTTAAAACTCTTTCTGGAATGGGTATTGCATGGGTGATCTGCTGACAAGGAATTATCTTACCTAAAGAAGTGCAAAACATTGGTGAAAAATGAACAAAAAATATCAAACTCAAGAAGTCAGGAGATATCCTGGCTCTTGTCTCAGACAAGATTATCCCTACCAAAGAGAAGAGAACAAAAGTAAATCAAATAAGTAAGTTTTTTTTTGTTTTTGTTGTTGTTGTTGCTGTTGTTGTTTGCTTTTATTTTTTTCCTTCTTCAAGTTTTTGCTAGAGAATGCATTTTCTGACATTGCTGATGTGTCTTGGGACTCAATGCACAGAAATCCTCAGCACTTTCATGTCTCATTCCTAAGATCAGAGTTACTGGTTTTTTTTGTTATGGACAGTCAGTACTGCACAGAAGAAGGTAATTTCTTTGATAATCTGTGCAGATCCCAGGGAGAGCTGTGGCTATCAGGACTAAGACCTTGAATTTGATTTTGTATTCTTTGGATAGCCAGTACAGAGAGTAGAACACTGGGGTCATATGCTTTTGGTTGCTTTCCAAATGTTCCATGCTATCACCTACTACTACTGGGAATTTTTTTATTATATATACTTGGAAATATTGTATAATAACATGAAAGAAAAAATAATTAAAGGTACATAGTTAGGAGATGGGTTAGAAAATGGAATGAGAATATAAATATCAGAGAAGACATAAAAGAAGTTGTTTTGGGCAAGTGAATATTAGTACTGAAGTTTCTGGGTTGAGATGAATAATGAAATCACCAAACACCAAATACATTTAAGTATGTGTCACGGTTTTATGATTTTTGTTATCGGTATGCCACGTCATAAAATCATATAAGCCACTGTGAGTTAAAAGAGTTAATGTTCCAGTTCTGTGGACTGCCAAATTTCTGGGTACCTGGTTATGAGAAGAACTACACGTCCCAAAGGTCTTTGCATTCCCATTTTCCACTTAGAGGGAAAGATAAACTGCGTGCAAGTTCTGAGACTGTCTCTTTTTTTTACTGCTTGCCTTGGCAGTGGGTGCTTACTTCCATCTCACCTTCAGCTTTGGTTTCAGACAATCTCTCTCACTTTACTTGATTTATTAGTTTCAACTCCAATTATATTGTGTTACATTGTGTTATTTTGCATTCAGATATGTTATTTAGTAATTTCCCTCCTCAGATCGCTGCCTCTGTTTTATTTTGAGGCTCATCTCCCTACCTCTTTTCCCCTTTCCCCTTTCATGGAGTGTGGGTCATTGGTTAAAGTACTGAGCCGAACCAGCCCATAAAACGTTGACAGTGTGATAGTAATCATATTAAAATAAGTGAAATTAAGCAATTTAAGCAATTTAATATATCTACAGAATGAAGACCTGTTGTATATACAGTTTGCATAGAATGTCAGAAAAGTAATCACCTTTACAGTAAAAGCAAGGAAACTTCAGAGTTGCCTCCTTTTTATTATGTAATCACATCCATCTTCAAACCACTGTATTTTTAAAATCCTGTAAACATTCAGTGTGTGAATAAGAATGCTCTAACTTGTGCCTACACATGGAAAGATTTAATAATCTCATCTCCCTTTTTAGAGCCTACTTCCCATATTTGATCCTTGGTTGTAGGCTTAGTCAGACCTGCGGTCTCCCACTCTCCTTATACAAAACTCTATTGAGGTTTCTTAAACCACATTATTATTATGATCAGCCTGTTTGTTTTAACAATAAATGTGTTGCATTTGGGTTGAGGCAGTCCTAGATATGAGTACGGTCTGGGAGAAGAACTCAATCAGAGCAGCCTTGGAGAGAACTTGAGGATTCTGGTGGATAAAAATCTGGACATAAACCAGTACTGTCTGCTTGCAGCCTGGCAGCTCAACAGTATCCTGCGCTGCATCAAAAGAAGGGTGACAGTTGAGGAGATGGAGTTTACTGTCTCTTATTACTCTGCAATGGTGAGTCCACATCTAGAGTACTGTATCCAAGACTGTGATCCCCACTAAAGGAAGAATGCAGAGTTGTTGAAGTGGGTCCAGAGGAGGGTCACAAAGATGATCAAAGGGCTGGAGTTCCTCTCCTGTGAAGAAAGGTTGAGGTCGTTGGGTTTGTTTAGCTTGGAGAACGCTCTGGGAAGACCTCATTACAACCTTCCTGTATTTGAAGAGAGCTTACAACCAAGAGAGGGACTAACTTTGTATGTGGTCTGATAATGATAGGACAAAGGGGAATGGATTTAAACTGAAAGAGGGGATATTTAGGGTAGATGTTAGGAAGAAATTTTTTACACAGAGTGTGATGGGGTGGTGGAAAAAGTTGCCAAGAGAAGTTTTGGATGCCTTAACCCTGAAGGCTTTCACTGCCAGGTTGGATATTATCCTGGGCAGCCTGGTCTAATGGCTGGCAAACATGCCCATGAGGAAGGGGAATGGAACTAGATGATTTTATATGTCCCTTCAAACCTAAGCAATACTGTGGTTCTATGGTACGATCTCTTCCTTCTTGAATCTTTCCCTTTCTTTAAACTCTACCTCCCAGGCTAGCTGCTGTAACCTAACAGTCTCCATGGAGCAGGTGGGAGCTACAATTGCTGCAAGAAACAGCATGCATGGGTGAATAAAAACCTACTTCACTCCCAGCAGCACTCCCTCCCACTGTATTTCAGTATCATTTTGCTAGTGCTTGTCTTAGAAACAGACAATGTCTCTATTCAAAAATAGGCAAAACACTTGTGTATTTAATCTACAGAGTTTTGGCTGACATTTTCAAAGAAACACTCCAACCTAGAAATTTGAATCAAACAGTCTAAGCCAGTGATATATGGCAAATATATTAGCCAACTGATCTGAAATAACAGGGAAATATTCAGCAGCCATACTAATTGAGTCTGATATCATCCCTTCCCCCTGTATTAAGCTGTGATCCTACTTTCATAACTGAGTTACCTACATATAAACATCTACCTACAGTGATTACAGGAAATACTCTGCACTCAGATATGAGTAATTCAGATGTAAAATAACCTTCTTCAGACACAACAACATATAGGAAAAAGTGTGATTAGGATAACCAAGCAAACTAGCCTACAAGAGAAAATTCTGATAAAGGATTTTGACACAAGCCTGTATTACCTTTTAACATATTATCATTTCTTATGGTTCCAAGGTCAATGTCTCTTTCTCAAATAACATTTCGGACCTGTAATTGTTCATCTACATGCCAGCAATTATGGGTGAATTGATCAGCCAGTAATTAATGTTACGCTATTACACTTTTTAATTTGTAGATTATGCAGCTGTGAGCGTTCACACATTTTTAATTTGTATATTATACAGCCACAAATGTTTACAATGCCCTTTTTAATCTCCTTACACTACCAGTGCCATTATTCACTATAGATTAATGATACACCGAATGTTGAGGTTTATTTCATTTACCACTCTTACCAAGAGAGCTGTTAACATTACTGTGCTCTATTACTTAATGTCTTACTGCAGCTGCTAGTGAGCATTGGTTACCCTTTAATAAATTATCAGTTGGATATTTTCTCCTTCTTACTCTCTCTCTTAAGCACTCTTGCTACAGACAATATGACTCTGTGGCAATATCATACTTCATTTCTAAATTTATTTCAGGAGTTCTGTTCCAAAGCATTTCAATCTTTTGTTCAAAACAGTGGTACTTCTCCAGCTATACATGCTTTGCATTCTTCACCCTGTTCTTCCTAGCACTCTTCTGTGTGATTTCACTATCTTCTTCGTATTATACTCTAAACTGGGCAGCTAGCCCATAGTTTTATTTCAGGAAAAAAATATCTACTCAGAACAACACTACAGAACGTCTTTAACCTAAAGGATGGTTCCCTAACCAGTGCAGAGCCACTTACTTACATTGTTCACTTGAATAAAACACCACGAGTGTAATCTTGCATGCTACAGCTGTCGTCTGAAGTCTATCAAAACCATCAAGACACATCAATTAAAGATTTGTTGCACAATTTAGGGAAAGCACTTGATATAACCCTTTTTTTTGTTGTTGTTCTTTAATGTGGCAATCTCATTTCTAACTCATGTAAAGTGATTTGTGATGCTTAGATGAAAGTCTTTCATATTGTTAAAATCTTAAGCTGAAAAAATATTTCACCTTCCATGACCCTCTTTCTAAGTATGAACCAATTATATATATATATATATCTGTGTATGTACATACATATGCACATAACAAATGTTCAATTTGATGTCTATGCAAAACATTTCCGTTCTTTCCATCCTCTTTGAGACAAGATGAAACTTTTAAATTATGAGGAGAAAGCAAAACTTGCCTAATTCCTTTCCCCCTAAAATTAAAAGATTTAAACAGCTCCCATTAAAAAACTTTTCTGTACCTCCTTAGTAAAGTCCTGAAATAGTTCTACAGAAAGCTGAAGAGGTCTATTGCAATTCAGTGGCCAATAGAACAGATAAGTAAGAGCTAGCACTAGATTACTTTGCCAGGCACTTTGTAAGAAACATCCTGTGAAGTTTCAATTCATTTTTCTTTCTTTTTAAAATTAAAAAATCAAAATACCTTAAATGAAAAGTGAAGTATCTATTATCTCTTCAAGAGCACCTCTTGAAAGATAAAATATAGCTGAAGAACTTGCCTCTTGAGGTAAGATGCAACATCTGACTGGAAATTTCCTTAGAAATCATAGTTAATTATCAGAAGTAAAATATCCATTATTAAACCCAATTGACATATTCCTTGAATTAACTTTCTTTCAAAAATATTTTTTTTTCCGAGAAAGAAGATCCCTTTAACATGTAGATAACAAAAAACCTAATTTTCTGTTGGAAAGCAGTTTTGAAGGGAAAAAAAATCAATCAGTTCTGGTGGTTGAAATGGCACTACAGTGATTTTCAACAGTTAAAGATTAATATTTATTGTCAAATTAACATGGGTATTGCAAGGATTAATGTTCACAACATTTCACAGAAAATGAAAGAGCTCTTGCCAGTAAGCAGATGTAGAAAATACATGAGCATGTTTATGTAACATTATTTTAAAATTCTGTTTAAAGGTTTAATTTTAAAATCCAAATCATCTCTAAATTATTATTTTTAATATTTTTTTATTAAATATTTTATCCCTCCCATTGATTTTTACTCTCTGCAACAGCAGAAAATTTCTGTAGGCAAACAGAAGAGTATTTTTCTGTCTGAAGACATAAAATATTTATAATTCCCAAGCTTTCTGTTTGTGACCAGTTCTCATGTACATGAGCCTAATTTCTGTAATGTAATTGGGATTCTGTCCCCTTAACTGAAGAGAAGTGATAGACTGGTTCACAAGATATAGTCATTGAAACAGGAGACCTGCTTTTTAATTTCTTCCGGAAGTGGAGAGATTTTATATTCCTTCTTGTAGGAAACACTTGTAATTATTGTACTGTCAGATAAGAGTTTTCTAAGAAAAGGAAGTTATTTCAGATGAGTGTAGGAAAATTCATTGGCATTGTCATCAGAAGGAAGAGCTTTCAAGGCAGTTATGTAAAATACACTTCTGATCCTTGCTATTAGAATGTACCTTGTTTACTGATTTTAGGTGGCTTAGCAGGACAATTCTTGTCAATTTGCCATCACTGCATGCTAACGGTGCAGATTATATTCTCCTCTGCCATCCTGATTATCCTCTCCATTCTCAGGCACCAGACTCCTCTCAAGCAAGTGTGTTGTCACAACTACCTGTTTGATCTCTCTCTCTTTTTTTTAATTTATTTAATTTATTTTATTTTTTTGTCATTATTAATAAGGAAAGATTTCATCTTACTCCCTCTGCCTTTGATCTTCAAAATTATGTTTGAGACCAGATATATTTTCTGAACTAATACATTCTCTTGTGTTTTTCTCCTCCACAGTGTTTAACTCTTCACTTAGGAAATGCGTTTAGGAAATGCTCCAACCTGTCATCACTAGGACAACATTTAGGCAAACATAAAGATAATATTCCCTTTCTTTATCCTTGTGC
>VXAB01009274.1:40133-53600 GCA_013399175.1 Odontophorus gujanensis
TCTCCAGGGTTTAGGACAATCACACTGCAAACACAAACAGAAGATGTGCTTATTGATAAAAATATAAAGGTGAATATAACGTAATTATTTTTTTGGATTGTGGACATTCTTTTCTTCCTAACATAGCTGCATTGAAATATATGGAACACTTAGACCTGAGTCATTAAGGAAAAGCAAACTATCAAATAATATATCTAAAATATTTGTATGTTTTTGATAGAGACTGAGAAGGATAAACTTGTTCATGAATTCTGATTCTTTGTCGAATGTACTAAGTAGGTATGTTTTCTAAATTTTGTTTTGACTTGAGGACTTATTACCAGTTTAGCATTGACTGCAAAAAAAATTAGAAAGAATTCAGTGAAACTCAACAGGGCACTTGGGAAGAATACAAAAAAATACAGCAGATTCAATGTCAGAAATAGCAAGGTAACACTTTCGTTATTTCAGACTACCAGTTACTGTCAGTTTGATGTAAATGTTATTAAGCTAGAGTAACTATATAACTGTACACATTAGTTCACTGTTGAGATACTCAGAGCTGAATCAACAAAGGATTGAAAATCTGAGCTTTCAGTAAACCTCATATTTGCCTAATCTTCTTAACTTCGTGTATTTAATCTAGTAAAAACTCTTGCATGTTTCTAAGTATCCAAGACTTGGTAGGCACAAAATGATCTACATCTGGATCTTCCAGACTCCTAGTTATAAGAGGTTGCATATAGTTCTCTGCAAAATTCTCAGAAAAAGACGTTTTCCTGAAAAGTCATGAAGTCAATCACAATTATTTAGAGAAGATGACGTCTCAGGGAAAGAGAATGACCTTGACTTGATTCTATTTTTTATCTTTACCAGCTTATGCAAAGAGAAACTGATTGCTTAAATGCAGGAAGGGATGGAAAATGTCTGGTTGTGTCTATGAGGAAAAAAGCTGTTTTAGCTCCTGACCCTTATTGTGGGTGTAATAATATAATATTGAATGTCTGGAATAAAGTTGAGCTGGAGGAAAATCTTACCCCAAACAAATCCAGATATTTATTTCTAGCTTATGTTTCCTGAATCAAGCCAAGTATCAGGTTTCAGGCAGCTTGCTGTGTTCTGTTGTATCCTGTAAATAAGGAACCTGACATTCAGCTGAAGATGTTAAGTGTATTTGAAAGCCGTGTTTGGAGCATGAAAGTAAACCAAAATTTTCAAGGCTATTCTCAATATATATAGGAATTCTGCAACTAATATTGTACTTCTTTAAGTCTTTCATAATAGAACTTTATAGAATGAGCTAATAGGAATTGGAAACAGAGATTTGATCCTCACCTATTCATTTTCTATGTGAAGGCTCTAATAAAAACTAGTATTGCTATCCCTAGTGTATAATATTTTGTGTTCTCTTCCTGGTCCAACCATTGAAAAATGAAACAGGTCCAGAGAACTGAGAAATTTTATGATCTTTTGGGACTTGAAGATTGAGGGGAGGACTTAATTAGACCATAAAACACAAATTTGTTGTAGTCCTTGTAAAGGTGTAACACATAAATATAAAAAATATTAACACGGTATAAAATATTCTAAGTACCCCATGTTGATTAACACTGAAAGATTTCACCTTTTAAAATAATGGCAATGCCAGTTGTGGAATGTGAAGAGTGCTTTGAATTACAATGAACTGTTGAATGCATTAACCACAATATCAAATGCAGTCAAATTAAAACGTTCCCTTCTGACATTTTCAATTAAACCCCATCAAGCTTCCAAACAACCTAGGAAAACTAAATAGAGTGTGAGCTAATGGGAAAAGGCAGTCTGACATCTTCTCCTTCCAAAAATCAGATTAAGCATCAATGCTGTTGCAAAGATCTGTACCAGAACATTAAACAATTAAGAACTTGCATAACAGTACTGACCAATGGTCTATCTACTCCTGTGCTGTACCAATTGCTTGTGACAGAGGCCAATATAGAATGCAGCAGAGGAAGAAAGAAAAGTAATAATGTAAGATCTTGCAACTTTAAGATTTTCTTTTCATTCAAGCTATTTTTGTGTTTGTGTTTCTATGTTTTCCTTGACCTATCTCTGCAGTATGTTTCATGCTTACCATCACAGCATCCTTTTGAGGTTAAAAGATTGCAAAGCATTTTATGGAAGTGAGAAGCAGGAAGGAGCATTGTTGACTCAAGTTGAGAGAAGATTTCTGGAACACTGTAGGAAAACTAAACCCTATAGTTTGAAGTCTCATTTAGGACAACTGTAGTGATTGCTGCTCACAAACTGTCTGGAGGTGTTTCAGCCTGTCAAGTCTGAAATGGAGGAAAACAGCTGGTCCAGGAATTATCTATAGGAGACTCAGGGACAGGAAAATGGTTGCTCAGGGGTCCTGTTCTTATATACATCTTGGGAAGTGTTCTCTGGTGAGGGAGGCCATAAAAAGTAACAACAGGAAACAACTTTCGGCATACAGGTATTAAGTTCTAAACATAGTAATTTTCTGGAGCCTAGCTCTACTTAACCTTAGAATTCAAACTGTGCTTGAACTGACCTCTAAGTCATCTGACTCACAAGCTACCTCTGGATCTTGAAATAGAACATATCTCTCAAAACTGTAAAGACACTGGTAAAATTGTGCAACTACACTGAGTAAAAGTCAAAATATAGAGAAAGAGAGCAGGAGTAGGGATGTATAGCAGAGTTAGATACTTTTGCTTATATAACATACACTGAAGCACAGTTCACCTTGTTTAGAGATGTGGTTAGACTCCAGTTTCTACTACTGTGCAGTGTTATTTGTCTCTCCTCTTTCTTTTCCTCTTCTTCCTTTCCCATTCTTGTGATTGACTGCGCAGAAAAGCTGTGAGTCTTCAGTTCTGTGAGGAAGGGAGGGAGAGAGAGAAAGGAGGGGAGGAAAATAACATGCCATTCTAAGAGAAAGATGCTGACTTTCTGGTCCTTAGATAAAGTTAGTCAGAGGCAGACTATTATTCTATAAGCATATTTCAAATTCCTCCTAAGAGGAGGAATAAGGAGAATAAGCTCCTCATTTTAAGCTGCTTCAAATCAGTGTTCAGTGAGCAACTAATCCAAGAATGGGCAGAAGAAATACCATATTTTTGTTTGTTTGTTTGTCTATTTTGTTTTTGTCTTTGCAATGGTTTTACTCATCCAATCTCTTTGTAAATAATCACTTCCGATGCTTAACATTTATAGTTGTATCTGTCCTGCAGTAAAGTCAGTGAAGAAATCCTAAATGCATGAGAGACGTTTACAGGTCTACTTTTAGTACTTCTCAAATCTCAAATGTGTTGAAGATTAGGTAAAAGGTGAAAGTTTAGCTGATTAACATTAATTCTAAATGAATTCAAAGCAAAATAGAAAAATGAATGAGTACATATTTTTGCCTTATTTCCCATAGGCTTTGGAAAAGAGTGAATAGATAGAAACACTTGTAAAAGTAAGTATTACTGCAATTCAGTCTAGACCTCTATTCTATTTAGTATTTTTGAATTACAATTCTTTCTGTACAACTTTCTTCATTTGCATGCTGTCTTTGTCCATTAAGCTCTCAGAGCACCCAAGTAGGATGAGGCAAACTTCTGGCACTGTTATATTTCTAAGAGAAGCACGCATACATAGCTAATAACATTTACATCACAGAAGCATAATAAATCAATGCAAAATTGAGTGAGTTGTACTGAGGGAAAGTGAAAATAAAATTTATGGTTCTGAAAGACCAACTGAGAATTGGATATTGCCTGAGAACTGAAGTATGTCATATTTTCTGCACGCAGCATGGGAAAAAGTTACTTTGGCTAATCTGGGACTCCCAAAACAAGTAGGATGTGAAGCTGCAGGAGTGGGTCTGGAGGAGAGCCACAGAGATGATCAAAGGGCTGGAGCATGTCACCTATGAGGAAAGGCTGAGGGAATTGAGCTTGTTCAGCTTGGAAAATAGAAGGTTCTGGAGAGATCTCTTGCAAGTACTTGTGTAGTTTATAAGCAGGAGAAGGACCAACTTTTTACAGTCAACGCTACAAGGTCTAACTTAGATTAGATATTAGGTGAAAATTCTGTACTTGGATAGTTGTGAGGCACTGGAACATGTTGTCCATAGAAGTTGTGGATGCCACATTCCTGGAGCATCCAGAGACCAGACAGCATGGGGCCATGAGTAGCCTGATCTGTGACTGTATGAAAGACAGAAACTGCTTTCTTTTTTTTGTCTCAAAGCTTGCTTCGTGAGACCTTTCTGGTGATAAGACTCTAAGTGAGAACTGCAAATTATCTAGGCGGGTGTCACTGTGACACAGTGCCTCTGTTTATTGCTGTAAAGATAAGCAGAAGCAGGGCCAAGCCTGTCTTTTTTGGGGTTCGGCTTGAAGAATTTGATCACTGCAGAAGACGATAATGCTTGTGCATGGCAACAAAGGTACCACTCCCTGCTGGCATATCTGTTGGGCCAGGTATGTCACACTAACAGAGAGGAAAGAAAAAAAACTGAGAAATGGGGGATAAAAGGCCTTCACTAAACTAACGACTTTAGAGAAAACTCCCAAAGGAAAGAATTTTTGATGGAGAACTCCCAAAGAGCAAACGGAGAATTTCCCGAGGGGAGAAACTCTTCGGACAAACCCTGAGGCCTGCTTGCTGCGAAGCTTCCCGGATTTCTCTCATCACCCATGGTGACCAGAGAGCTCCTGAGGTCAACGGACCTACTACGAACCTCGCTGGACCCACTGTGGTGATTATATCTCTCTTGCTTTCTATCAGGACTCCTTGCTTTTTTATCCCTTTTCTATCACTCACCTTCCCTTCCCCATATCCCTAAGCAACTGGTAATTGTAATAAACTGGTTGAGCTAACATTTGACCCGCTGTGTCATAATCTCGCCATGGGATATACATATACATATACATATACATATACATATACATATACATATACATATACATATATACATGAACCTCGTCTCCCCCTTTTTATTGGAGCGTGACAGGCTGGCAACTCTGCCTATGGCAGGAGGTTTGGAACTAGATGATCCTAAAGGTCTCATCCAACCTAAGCCATTCTATAATTTTATGATTAAATGATTTTTCATTTACCTTTTTTTCTGCACTGTCAGTTAGAGTTTAACACCTTTCAATCTGAATGCAGCAAGCATTGTGTCTAATTTTGGAACCAACTGAGATTTATAAAATCAAAATTAAAAGAAAAAGAATGTTTTTCAGAAATATTAGTTTTGCTTTTGTACTCATCCTAGCCAAACAAAATCTCCCCAAATAACAAAACTGATAGCACTTTTAGAGCAATTCTGAGATGTCGTCTGCCATTATTTTGGATAAAGTATGAAAAAACCCCACTTAAACACAACTTTTAAAGATGAATAAATGATTATAAGGGATAACATGATGACTACAATAGTCATCAGAAAAGACAGATTCGTGAAGACCAGAAATTTCAATCTTTGAAAGCACTGAATATCTACTTAAGTGTATGTTATATCTACATATTTATGCCCACAATATCTTGAACTTACTTTTCTTCAAAGTTTGTTTGTGGGTAAATTAATCATAAACAAGTGTTCTAATCACAGTCAGAATCCCATGCTGTTAAAGAGCTGTGCATAAAAACTCAATTATCCTAAACTCAGTGGGAGACATTAAAGGTAAGAGAAGAAATGGTAGTATACTCTAGTAAAGTTGTTTGATTAGTATCACACAAAAAGTTGGTAGATATCCAGTAAGATCAAGATTTCTGACTGCTAGCTGAGTCCCTGCTGGCATTATTACTTCTGATTTTCCTTAAGCAGAAAACATAATCTTTGAAGGAGTACAGGAAGAAAGAAAACCAAAAACTTTTGCTTTTTAGCGAATTACCAAGCAAGATATTTTGAATCAGATATCCAAGGGGACTTGATTGTCGGAACCACACTGAAGGTGGGATTTAGTTACATGTAGAGAAAAAACTAACCTGCTTCTCAAGAATAAGACCTGACTAACAACAATTGCACTCTCAGCAAAGTATTGTTTCGAACAACTATGAATCTATGAATTAGAAGCTTTCTACCTATCCATTGTTTTATACAGTTATTTTCAAAGCAATTCAGTAATAAATCTCACAAAATTTTCTACCTGTAATACTGGATTGTGCCATATTTGTGATTTTGGGTTTTTGTATTTATTTTATTTTATTTTATTTTATTTTATTTTATTTTATTTTATTTTATTTTATTTTATTTTATTTTATTTTATTTTATTTTATTTTATTTTATTTTATTTTATCCTTGTTAGATGGGTGTGCTATGGAATAGATCAGACCACAATTTTTGCCTGTCAGATAGTATTAATTTTTGATGTTTTGTCATCCTTTCCTAGTGCTTTGGATCAAACAAAGGCACTGTTTAAATAAATAAGATGTAATGCAATTAAACATTTTCCCTTAGCTGTTAAGATCAAGGCAACTAATAATTACCTGATGTAACACTTTTAAAACCCACAGCAGACATTTATATATTTTAGCAATTACTGTTATAACGTTAAGCTATTGAGCCAAAATCTGCTCACATTATTCAGTTAAGAAGATCATAAAACCAGTCGAGGTAAGATCAGCAGAAATCAGCCCATCACTATTATTAATGCAGTAGAAATATTTACAGCTTTTCAAGGCTGGAAGGAACAATTATAGTCCAATCTCATACTCCTCCTCTTGAACAAAACCCATTAAATTCACATAGCAATACCAGCTCTCATTTCAATATCTTGAAAACAACCTCTGCAATTTTACAGGTCCCCGGCTATGAAGACAGGACAACCCCCCGTACCAGGGAGTGAGTACTGAACCACCGACTTGAGTAGAAAGTCACACAGGAGGCCTGAGAACAGTTTTCTCAGATCTGTGCAGAAGACTTCAACACTGTGGATGTAATTTTTGTTCGTTAACTACAATAGCATACTTAAATCATCATTCCTATTTACTGTTGATATTAATTCTGTGAAGATAAAAGTTATTACAATGATAAAAGTTTCACAAAGAAACGTGGTATACCAGCTAACTTTGCACTTTTTTGTTCTACCTCATATTCTTTTCCTAGAAAGATTTGCAATATGTAACAAGACTTAGAAAAGAAATACGTAATTGTTTTGAGTTCATGCTGGAAATAGAGCAGTTTTTCTTATGGGGATAAGAATCCACTCCTCTGATAAAAGGTATAATGCAAGTAAACCATATAAACAAGTTAGTCCCTAATTTTACTGCAAATTTTCCTCTAAAATATATATTTTCCTGTAAAAATACATATACACACATGCACATGCACACATACACATGAAAATTGTCCCTATGATATATGCGACTGTGGGAAACCAGATAAACAGAAATCCCTTCAGATTTTTATTTAACTTACTGACTTAGACACTCAGC
Organism: Odontophorus gujanensis; assembly: GCA_013399175.1. Taxonomy (NCBI): domain Eukaryota; kingdom Metazoa; phylum Chordata; class Aves; order Galliformes; family Odontophoridae; genus Odontophorus; species Odontophorus gujanensis. Next base: position 47,541 of record VXAB01009274.1, read on the forward strand.
AAGAATATCCATATTCTTCACCTTGCTATGACTGATTTTCTATGGTGATATTTTCTGAACTCCAGAACTATTTGCTTTTCTATGGTGAGGCACACTGTCCTATGATTTTTACCATTAAAGTTCCAGAAAACCTCATTTTCTGTTTAAGATTTACTTCAAGTCCCAAGAGAAACAAGTAAGAAAACAAACAAAAAGATATGCTTTGTACCAGAAATTCTCAGGATCAGGTTAACTCAACAACTGTTCACTTTTGAAATGTTAAAGGAACATTTCACCTCTTTTGAATACATTAGCTGCAGTGATTAACTACATTTCATTTTTGCAAATTAAAACAGGCTTGGCCTCACAGTTTCTTTTAGTATGTTAAATTTCATAGCCAACTATTGCTCTGGATGAATTTTTATATCCCTGTGAAGTGTTGCATGTGGCAAGAAAACAACTGTATTTTGGGACGTGTGACAGCAGGAGGACCTAGGCACCATCACAGTGAATGAGGTTTGACCATCCTGCAGACAGATCTGAGTCTTCACTTCTCTCTTTTAATTTACATACAATCTTCAAGTGCTGTGTTGAAAAGCAGAGAAGAAAAAAATAAAAATCTCAGAATGCCAAATATTGGAAGCATATTTTTAAGGATAGCATGATGTAATTCAATTATTCACTGTGAGATCAAGCTTGCCTTAACATACACACTACGCTGAAGGAATCACAGGATGAGAGGATGTGGCAGTGGAGACTACAGGCTGCGTCAGGTCCCTGCCTCCCTCCCCAGCCTTCTACTCCCTCCCTGCAGTAGCATGGCCCCGAGGTTCTGCACCAGTTGCTGGCCAGATGTTTGAGACTGCATCCCTACCGGAAGGTTGTGACAATCCCCTGGGAGTTGAATGACAACAATCTGTCAACCAGGCATCAGCTTTTTTTTTCTTTTTCCCACATTCGATTATTCTGCACCTTATGTCACTGTTTTTAGCTCCTAAATTGCCCGTTGTTTATTTCTGTTCATTCCTTCCATCAGTATCTTTTAATTTTAATGACATTCCACTGCTGTGACTGTTCTTCAGTGTCGTCACTGCTTTCTCCAACCGGAGGCAGCAGGGGGAAAGAGAAGGAGAATGAGAAGGAGGGAGGAGGGAAGGCAAGGACATATCAATTACTCAAAAAGACCCAGAGGTTCAAGATGTGATGACACTGACAGTAGGAAGTATGATAAATGCTCTGATTTACATCTAACTCCCATTAGGTAGTTGCAGGAAATTATGATAAAGTGATTATTTACAAGGAAAACCTTTACAACTTAATTAAATAAGACTGTGTTTCTGATTTGAGAGGACAGAACAGATATAATAAATAGGATTTCTTTCTATTTTTTTTTTCCTCTGATCAATGGCAGTACACATTCAGCTACTAAATATCCTGTTCTCTTTCTCTTCTATTTGCCGCTTACAAAGATTCTACCCACAGGACAAAAGGGCAGAAAGGCATCAAGGAGCATCAGTGTGGGTGTTTATTTCACATCTGAGCTAAGAAATATCTTGGTGTATTGCTCAGATCACGCTGGTACTCAGCTGCTGTTCTGTTGATTTGTAAAATGCTTGGAGGAGAGGAAGACTTCTACAGAGAGGATCAGGAAGACTTTTTGCACAAGAGGTTTGGAGACGGTGTCTAATCCTACAAGAACAGAAAATAAAATTACCTTAATTTTGTTTTCTCTTTTGCTGATTTGCTTTCTGGTCTCCAGAGTTTAGGACACAATTAATTGAATTACACCCCTTCCTTTGATTCTGTTAGATAGGATCAGCAGAGGCACACAAATTAAAGCCCTCACAAATATTACACAGAGAAAAACATCCTTTGTGAGTTATCCTCACTTAGAGCATTCATTCCCTCATGTAATTGTCAGAGTTCAGATTTCTTAATTTTCCAGATACAGCAGAAAATCCACCATTTCTCTACTAGAAGACTACTGATGAGGATTTCAGGAAACAGAAGCAGTTTTAATAACAGTCCCTTCATTTATCTTGCTAGGGGAAGTTTGCTGAATAGAAAGACAAAACCACAGATTTTACACTATGAAGATTTCACAGACATGCATGTGCAGCCCTCCTACATGTATGACAAAACACCAGGTCACAGATCAGTCTTCATGCCTTCATCTTTCCTTAGCTGCTGTAAAATGCACTAAGGTGTCCAGCAGTGCCTCTTTGGGAGCTGGTGCTCACAGCGCCTTGCTTGATCCTGTTACACCTAAAGAGATTTAGAGATAGAACTTAGATATCTCTGTTATGGACTAGTGGATTTTGCTTCCTTTAATATTTGTGAAGGGAATTCTGGCAATAAATTGTTTTTTGGTGACACCTGCTTCACCAAGTGAAGAACAGATCCCAGGGTTTCAAGCCTTCTGGAGATATTCTGGGTAAACACTAGAATTAGAGTGGGACCTTCAGTCCAGAAGTCCAGATGTGCAGCCTTGGACAGGCAGCTCACAGTGTCTTTGAAGATGGGGCTGGAGGAAGGCTTTCCTGCAGTCTGTACTGGGAGCCAGCAACAACACTGGCTCCAAATGACTGTCTCAAGAGATAGGAGAGTTCATAGATCAAGCTCCTCTCTTTATAGTCCAGGATTCTAGTTGCAAATAATGGGATTTAGGAAACAGAGGTGTGATGAGGCAGAACTAAATAGCCTTTGTGAAGCATTACCGGGGAAGAAAGTTGCAGCAAGTAGTCATTAAGTGGGAGAGATTAACAGCAGAGAGCTGCAGTTCCCAGTGCAAAGCCTTCTCTTTCAAATCTGTGAGGGTGAGCAGAGCATTGTAATATTCCCATTTCTCATTCTGTGGAACATAGGTGGCAGTCCATTGAGATTTTAGGGGAGTGATGTGCTTGACACTGAACAGCAGCACTTCCCCATAGTGTTACTCAGGGAATGAGAACAAGTAAAACAGCCAGATGAACAGCCAAAATCATTTAGAAAGGACAGAAGGTAAATATGTCATTTACTGTCTGGGCTGGACACAGGTTGACGTCTATAGACTGACAAAAATGCTGGGGATTCTCTAATAACCACAAATGGTCCTGATTCATTTTCACTCTCCAGCCATCAGGCAGTTGCAGCTACAAATGAAGTGGAACTGTAGACATGATGCACTGTGATCTATGATCATTATAAGAAAGAACATCAGAAATCCTTGAAAGAGAAAGAAATCCCCTATGGGCCTATTATGCCTGCTCGTTTTGTTTACCTCTTCTTGAATTTCCTATTATTTTCAGCTATGATTACATATCACAGGCATCTCCAGCCCGTAACTGACCTTATGAGTTAGAAAGTGAATAAAGCAAACTGCTGAAAAAGTATAAATTAAATATGTACATTGAGGGGAATAGATAAAAAAATGTGCTATATATTTATAAATATATATGTGTCTCTCTATATATACAACTTCAAAACTACTCAGCTGTGAAGGAGTCTTAGAAATATAAGGAAAGAAGACATCTGGATTTTGCTCTATGCATCTTATCTGGTCTTCTATACCTCAGCTCTAGGGATAGCTCTTAACCATGAAAATGAGGTTGCATTAATTTCACTCTGGGATCAACCAGGGGAAGGACACTGAATATTAGTCATCAGGGCTGGGTTCTCTTTTATATTCATCCGCATGCATTAACCTTCATCTTATTTGTTGAGTTAGGCTGCTTTTTGTATATCATGAATAATTTCATTAAGCATTAAGAATTTACCCACATTGTATTTTTGGTGTTTTTGTTGTTGTTGTTTTTGCTTTTTACTTTTTGTTTTGCTATTGCTTTGTTTGTTTGTTTGTTTTTTCATATTTACAGTTTGTAATGCATAATAAATATGTAATAGGCAGGGTATGATTTCTTGGGGTTTACTATTATCTAAGTCTGTCATGTCCTATAACCTTTCTTAGCTTATACAATATTCAGCACTTTAATGCAACGTCAGTGCTGCTATCATGGGTTGATGGCAAAAGGACAGCCATCTTGACACACTCCACTCACTAGTAGCATCTATTTTGATTTTATTAGCATACAAATGCTTGTGGATTTATGCGATATCAGTGGAAATGTGTTAAAAATACTTGTCAGTGTCCTTATTTTCAGGGTTAAAAGTATAAAAACCTGGAGGGAGGAGAATCCTCTGGTTGCATAAGATGCTGGATTTTTGGTCCTAAAAATACAGTGAGGTATAGATGATTTAGACTATATTCAATGATGCAATCTTTGTTCCTCAGGTTTTTTTAAAGACATTTCCTTGGGTTCAAGATAGAAATATAGAAAGAATGTCTAGATGTGATTTATTCATTTTAAATAATGAGAGAGAATTTCAGAATGTCTGAATAACATTTCTGACTCAGAAGAATCACAGAATCAAAGAACTATAGAGCTTGAAGGGATCCTCTAGAGATCATCTAGTCCAAACCCCCTGCCAAAGCAGCTCCCTAGAACACGTTGCACAGGTAGGCATCCAGGAGGGTCGTGAACATTTCCTGATAAGGAAATCCATAACCTCTCCGGGCAACGTGTTCCAGTGTTCCATCACCCTTACTGTTGAGAAATTCTTATACACATTTCTGAGGAACTTCCTATGCATCAGTTTGTGGCCATTTCTACTCATCCTATCACCACACAAGATCCCTTCCTCCTGCACCTTTGGTATTTATACTGGTATTTATAGACATGGATCAGATTCCCTCTGAGTCTTCTTTTTTCAAGGTTGAACAGACCCAGATCTCTCAGCCTTTCCTCACAAAAGTGGTGCTCAAGGTCCTTTATCATCTTTGTGGCCCTCCACTGGACTCCTTTGAGGAGATCCCTGTCTTTTTTGTACTGGGGATCCCAGAACTGGACACAGTACTCTAAGTGAGGCCTCTCCAGGGCAAAGTAGAGGGGAAGAATTATTATAAGAATATTAACAGTATGTGTATTGAGTTTGCTGTTCTTTTGCAAGTCCAGCAAGTGCAACTGCATTATATAACTCCATTATGCTGCAACACATTAAAGACTACTGTAACAGCAACATTATTGACTTAGTTCTCTATATTGCAGGAGGAGGATAGCTAATTTTGGTGAAACTTCGGAATCTAAAATACAAAGTTAGAAGTACCTGGCTTGACCCTGTAGCAAGCCATAATGTCCATGCATATTCAAATATGCATCAAGCAGTTAACATGTTTCTTGATCACATGGTTCAGTAACATGAATAATAAATAATGTAGCTGAAGCTTGTATTACAAAGTGGGGAAGCTTAAATACATTGCTAAATAAAGATCGATGTATCCTTTATCTTTACTGTTATCTGTGATTTACATATCAAACGTTTCACAAAAGAATGTAAGAATCATTTTACTTTTTTAGATCTGTTACAATCATGTTTCTGTGTTAATACCTTTAATTCCGATCTCATAAAAATGTTTAAAAAGTCTTTTTTTTTTTAATTAAAAAAAAATAGTACTCAGTATTGCTGAAATGTTTTGTTTTGACATTTTCAATCAAAACAAAATGCTTCCAGATTTCCAGATCAAAATATTTAATTTTGCTGTGTTAAATTAAATGTGAATGTTTCATTTGGAGTCAGTTCAATAGTAAACTGCATCTGGTTACAGTGCTGTAGTTCCTTATGGGAACAGGAGTTGGAGTGCCAAATACCCTCAGTGCTCCATATAAAGTATGCATACTTACTGGACTATCTGCTCCATGATGTCTGATAATAATATGTTCTCCATAATACACTACAAGTCTCAGCCAAGATCATAGAGCCTCTGTTTGTGACACATTTCAGCCAATCAACCCACTCTATTTATGAGAAACCACAGACTTCAAAGGTAAAAGCAATAAGTGAAAAAAGACACGAAAAATTTCAAATCAACAGAAAAAAGTTCTTTCAGTATTTCATTTTCTATAGAAACTAAAAAACAAACAAACAAAAAAACAAAACAAAACAAAAACAAGGGATGCAGAGATGCTGTGGTTTACATTTGTTTGTTTTGCCAGCAAATCTTAAAAAAAAAAAAAAAAAAAGAAAATCATTAATGAACCATGGAAT
>VXAB01009275.1:0-35985 GCA_013399175.1 Odontophorus gujanensis
AAGGAAAGGAAGGAAAGGAAGGATGCTGAAGTTATTCTTTTTTCTTTTTTTTACTGTTCATGAATTATCAGTATTTAATCCATCCTGGAAAAGACAAGGGCTCTAACTACATTTTTCCTAGCACATTGTGAATATATGACAATATGTAAAATATAAAGTACTTCTGTTTCACCAAGGTGATTCTCTCAAAATAAATGTTCCACAACAAACTGCAAGGGACAAAGAATATTTGCTACATAGGAAGAGAAGTAATAGGTAAACATACTGAATAGCGGAAGAAAAGGTTTAATTATTTCTCTCCTCAGGAAATGCCTGGTAGCACAGGGAGGGAGGGGGAGGGAGAATGATTTTCTCATGAGATAACTGTTTTTTGGGAAGGTGGTTCCTTCATTTTTCTTTGTTTACTCTACATATTCTCTGTATTTGAAAGACAATAAAACTCTTTCCACCAGTTGAATTTTCTGCAGAAGCCCATAATTTTTTCCTCTGTGCTGTCTTGAGGTGATAAATTCTGCACTCTCAGATAAAATAATTGCCTAGGAAAAGGTTTACAAACAAACCTCATCAATATCATTCATGTTTTTCCTGAGAATAAAACAAATTTTGTGCTACATGTAATGTAGTACCTTCTCTAGCTGATGTGTTTACTCAGTATTTCAGAAAAATGCTAATAAGATCAAAGCCTCCTAGTTCCAAGTCAGTCCACCTAAACCATTCCAAGAAATGAAGATTTAGTCCTACATTTTGAGGTTGAAACAGTGTGAGTTTGATGATCTTGGTGAAATACAGTTGTTTCTCTTTAAGGATGTATTCAAGCGGCAGATTTCCTAATGCTAAAAATGTCCATCAGAGGTGTCATCTTGGCATGAAGTACCTGTGGGTGCTAGAAGCTGGACCTGTGTTTTGCTGAGGCGTCAGATATTGTACAGAGTTTAGCAGAAATAGGGATAGATGCTACTAACTTATGCTACAACAATTCTGATGTATTCAGCAGGTTGTATTTTCTTGTAACATCAGTGAGACATCTGTTATAATTGTTATCTTCAGTTAAATAAACAGGCTACCTAGGGTTAGCATTAATGGCTGAACATCATGTGAAGGAGGTTGGGAATGAAGAACAATCTTAGTGACATTATTGGCCAGACTTATTTTTTGAACAGACAGTAGAACACATGAACTGGAACAATAGGAGACTGCAGCAGATGATCAAAGAAACATTTGATCACAGAAGAATGATAGGAGATTGACTTGACCTGTGATCCCAGAGGTAAGGTGGTATTAAGTGTGAACCCATTCCCTTTATTACTTCAAAAACCAATGTTTTTATCTTAAAGTTGAAATTCTGTCTAAGATTTCAAGTATAAAAAATATTTTCATATCTGTTCAGACAATTTTCAATGTGTTTCAGAAAAACAGTATGTTGTGATCCAATTACTAGAGGCTGTGGTTCAACAAATATATAGTCAGAGGAAGAAAGATAAAGGCAGCAAATGAGGCCAGATGTTGTCCAGTGATTTATTACAAATTCTAAGCTATTTTGGTATTGAGGAAAATGGGAAAGTTAGTGATAGTAAAGAGACAAATCCTTGCAAATGGTTTACAAGGCAGGGATAGGCACCACCAGAGATCCTGTGATATCTCTTCGGCACATAGGGAGGCAGCAAGCTAGTCAGTGACATCTTGTTGATCTGCAAGGTTGCAGTTTGTCAGAGGGGGGACAAGTTCTTCCTTGGAATTCTTCACACTCTTATCCTCTTCATCAGCAGCTGATTGCCAGGGACACTTCTGCCTACCCCAATTATCAGGGACCTCGTGTCCTGTTTGTAGCAGTTGGGATTCCTGCATTTTATTCATCTGGTGAAACAGCACGTCTGACCTCTTACCACTGTGTTCATGGTAGTTAACCATTAACTTCAGACACTTGCCATGCAGGTTAAGTCTCCGATGTGTGCTGCTGAACAAACTGTTTGGACTGATGGCATCAGTGGACAAAGAAAGAAGTCATCTGCCTTAACTTCTGCAAGGCCTTAGACAGTATCACACAACACATCCTTATCTCTAAATTGGCAACAGAAGGACTTCAAGGCAAGACTATGATGTGGATAAAGAATGAATTGGATGGTTGTAGACAGAGGATTGTGGTCAGTGGCTCTTTTTCCAGGTGGAGGCCAGTCATGCATGGCATCCCTAGGGATCAGTGCTTTTCAACATCTTTATCAATGACATAAACAGTGGGCTTGATTGCATCCCCAGGAATTTTGCTGCTGACACCAAGCTGAGTCGTGCAGTTGATACAACAAAAGGAAAGAATGCCATCCAGAGGGATCTGAACAGGTTTGAAAAGTGAGTTGATGGGAACCAAATGAGGTTCAGTGAGGCCAAATGTAAGTTATTGCACTTGGGTTTTGAGAGTCACAGATATGTGTTCAGCCTGCGAGAAGAACTCCTTGAGAGCAGCCCTGCAGAGAAAGACCTAGGGGGTCCTGGCGGACAAAAAATCAGAATGAGCCTGCAGTATGTTCTTGCAGCCTGTAAGGCCAAAAGTATGCTGGGCTGCTCCAACAGAGGAGTAACCATCAGGCCAATGGAGGTGATATACCCTCCCTCCTCCACTTTTGCAATGCCTTTCTGTGGCCTCATCTGGAGTGTAGTGTTCAGGTTTGGGGACACCAGCACAAGAATGATGAGGAGTTGTTGGAGTGGGTCCTAATCTTGTTGACAAGATTTCATGGAAGATGAACATTCCTCAGCTCTAAGTACACCATGGAACTGGGCAGCTAAAGGGAAGATGACAGCACTTAACAACTGGATTGTTACGAGTTCTTGCCAATATATGTCATGAGTATTGATGTATTGTGTGTCAGTCACTCCGAAAGTAAAGACTCTTACAAGAGTAACAATGAGCATAGTAACACTATGTGATGGAACAAATTCTCAGATACAAACTCTATTTTTTGACACAGTCAACACCATTAGCTGTGCATTTTTGCCTGTTATATGCAAGAAACTGAATTCTGCATTCCTAAAATATTGTACCAGCAGAGGCGTTCCACTGCCTTTGTTGCCGCTGCTGAAATCTACCATTCACCTCTCACATCTACTGTTTGGTCTCCAAAATATTCAGCAAATGTCAATGAGTGTCAGTAGGTCTCTCATTTTTGATGTCTCCAGTATCATTTACACTGATTTTCTTCATTTTACCTACTGAAAAATTCTCAGAAATTCCATCGGGATTATGGAGTTAATAAATGTCTTTGGAATTGGTTTATATGGCCTACGCAAGCATCCATAAAAATCTCTTCATGAGTTAATAAACTATAGGCTATTAGTTTAAGTACATTATTAGGTACTATAGGTGTGATTTTATTCAGTCTTTTCTGAGATTTGGAGGACAGGTTCAGTATTAATTTTTGGGGGCTGTTTTAGCTGGTTAGTTGGTGGGATGTTTGGTTGATTTTAGAGTTATTGCTGTTGTTTTGTTGTCCTTTACACAAAACGAGAATTTCATGAGAGTACAAAGAGAATATTGTTCGAATTTTTAATATTTAAATTGCATTGATAGTGCTGTTAGCAACATCTATTCCTTACTGAGAGCAGTAGAAGGTTTAAAATAAGTGTGAACAAAATATATCCTTTGTAAATGAAAGGGAGCAGGAGAGATAGAGTCATCCAAGGCGAATAGAATGATCTGATTTTTTAAAACCTGTGATTCAGTTAATTGTCAAATATAGCTTCAATACACCCTTTTTCAGTGATATAACCATAAGCTATTGAAAATAAAGCTGTCAGGGCCAAAGCCCCAGTGAGGTTTGCCATCTGTCCTAAATTACATTCAAAGAATCATAGAAGCACCAAGATTGGAAAAGACCTCCAAGATGATCCAGTCCATTCTTCCTCCTCCAATTTCCCCACTCAGCCGTGTCCCTCAGTGCAGCATCTAAATTTCTTGAGCACCTCCAGGGTTAGTGACTCAACCATCTTCCTGGGCAGCTCATTCAATTTGAACCCAATGAAGAAAGGAGGCTATCTAGTAAACAAATGAGCAGCCTGAATTTTAAGTTATTAGTCTTACTATTAACCAACAGTTCTGTAAACCAGAGGAACGGTCTGAAAGTGACAAAGCCACAGCCAGATTACGCTTTTCAAATTTAACAGTGTTCTAATGTATGATTTTGATTTGGATCCAGTTGAAATTAACATACATTTAATAATAGTCCTGAGACCTAACTAAAGATTTGTTTGTATTAATAAGAATAATTCTTTTACTAGCACTGTTCTAAAAGGAAATTTCATGAATTGCTAGATATAAAATAATGTAATTTTAGTTATCTTGTGGTGTTACATCATTCATTATTTATGAAGCAATTAGATGTCTGTATGTTTTTTGTCTGTATGATGTCTGTATCAGAAGAAAAGCTAGAAATTGCAAAATGCTGTTCAGCACCAGTACTACTTAGGATACATTTCTGCAACATAAGAAAAATAGAAGAAAACTTACTACTTCTCGTGAATTTTCAGCACAGCTGACAAAATAAATAAATTAATTAATAAAGAGGCTAAAATTTAGCAATATTTATGTAGGACATCAGTAGGAGGAATGAGAGCATTATTTTCTATATATGAAAAAAATAAGTTTTCAATATCACTGGAAAAATTTTTAAATGCACTTATACGTTTCTTATAAAAAATGAAAATGCTGTAGCACAGGGTTGGACGTGCATTACAGAGCAAGGATATTTTTGTTCTTGGTGCAGAAGAGTTGAATAAGCACAATCTTTGAGCTTAGAGGGATTTTTCCATATTTTTTATTTATTTGTATCTATCATTTAAACATCTGTCTAGCATTGTCTTTTAGAGTCCCTAATTGCCACGTTTTGGCAACTGAACTATTATGGATAGGCTGAACAACTTCCTTGGTCATGTTGTTCTGCTGTTTCTACATGCAGCTGCAATGCATTCCTTTAGGCTGATGGTTTTGTCTTTTTGAATGCTATATAAAAGCGGTGTTGCAGTAGTGTAATTCTGGCAAAAACAGTATGTATGAGTTCCTTCTTGATTTGCTTGGTCTTATATGTCTTAAAATTGCTTCTGTCTTTATTTTTTTTAAAGGAGCAGTGCATATTAACATATATTGCACCAGAGAAGTACACAGTTTTGACCGTGTACATAATGCTGTCACCTTTTTCCACAGTAATTCTTAGAAAGTTGATTCATTGGTATTTATGGAGAAGGTCATATGAGGATTAGTATTTTTATGCACGATATTCCTTTATTTGTTTTTCGTGAATTCAGCTGCTACGAAAAACAGCATGGTGCCTCACACCAGAAACATTTCCTAGCTTGTTATCTAGCCAGCACTGAGAAAAGCTGATTGAAAAATACAAAAGTTTTAAGAAATGTCATTGAATAAATAGCTGTTGTAGGCATATACCAGAGCTAGTGACTTTTCTAATCCAATGTCTATTTAAAAAGTCTTTAAAATATTGTATGAAAGATAAAAAAAATAGAGAAGAATTTATGTGTTCTTTTTATTTTGAAGTGCATTGATAAAATGATAAAATATTTTAGGTAGTACACTACTTAATTTTAAGTTCTCTCTTCAGGTGATGTCTCTCATTTGAGTTTCCCTCACCTTATTTACGGGGATACTGGTATCACTCTGTTCTACTGTCAAAATTACACATATTAAGGAGTATGGTTCTAGAGAAAAATAAATCTAATTCAATTTTAATTTCTGTGGCAATATATTATTCTCATTTCTTTTTCTCATTTGTTAGGCCTCACATCTGTGGTTATGCAAGTTAAATTGGTATGTTGAGGTAACAGAAGTCCAAAGAGGATGATAAACTAGAGAAAGCATGAAAAGACCAATCATAACGGAAGAGAGAATCTAGTAAGGACATTTAGAGAAAGGCAATTACTGTAATTTCCAAATCCTGCTGAGAATCAGAGATTCTTCAGAAGGAGCATGATGGAGTGTGGGAAACAAGTTTGTTTCAAGCTTTTATCATCAAAAGTTTATTTCTGTAAAAATAGCCCTGAGGATGTTTTACCTATGTAGACTATACATTGCTACAGAGACTCCTGATGTTAGGAGTCTATGCCTGTATATTTAAAGTTCAATGTCTCTGCAAACATCAGCTATCAGGAGAAATTAGCTCCAGCATTAGCTCCAACAATACCAACAGCTAAGGATGCTGTCCTATGAGAGTCATTATGTAAACCACACTCAGAAGGGGTAGAGGTTGGATGTAACTTCATTATAGAGTTCCCAGTATTTGACATCGGGAAGTCTGAAATACAAGGTTTCTCATTTTTTAATGTATTTTGTCCAATATGAATATTTAAGCTATCTAATAAATTTCAAATTAAAAACTAGTTCAAGAATCTCTGCTAATATTGAATCATAACAATCCAATTATCAACTTCATTAAGGCACATGGAATAAAGCAGTAATGTATGTTAAGTGCATGTAGATGTTAGGAAAGCTGATTAGCTATAAAATGCAGAAGCACAAAAATGAGAAATATATGGATATGAATGTTAAAGAGCCTTATGTATATGAAGGACTTCACCATTTTCAGTATCAGGCTATGATGGTCTAATGATAGAAATAAGAATATCAGTAAAAGGTAATAGTTTTTTAATAGAATACACTTAAACTGTCCATCAAAATTCTAGTGGCTGAAAAAGAACAAGGTACCATGCGTATTTTTTCAACCATTTAACGCAATAAAGGAAAATGATAACTTGCATTATTTTTCAGTCAAATTATACTCACATAATACAGTATCAACCCTCTTGGGTTTAAATGTCCCTCTTGGGTTTAAATGTAGGCATACATTTTTGCTAGACATGGATTAAAATTAATAAGAAAATTGTAAGTGCAAAATTGACTAGTTAGAAAGTAAAATAAAAACAGGAAGACAATTGACTATACTGAAACATCCAGGACAGAAGTGATGTAGAGTGCTTGCTTGCTTGCATGCAGGATGGGGAATGTATGAATTTCAGGAATACAAGAGTCAGGACCTTATGCAGCTCTGGGGAGACATTATCATAGAATCATAGAATCATAGAATCATAGAATCATAGAATCATAGAATCATAAAATCATAGAATCATAGAATCATAGAATCATAGAATCATAGAATGGCCTGGGTTGAAAAGGACCATAATGATCATCTAGTTTCAACACCCCCCACCATGTGCAGGGCCTCCAACCACTAGAACAGGCTGCCCAGAGCCACATCCAGCCTGGCTTTGAATGCCTCCAAGGATGGGACGTCCACAACCTCCGTGGGCAACCTTTTCCATTGAGCCACCACCCTCTGTGTGAAAAACTTCCTCCTAATCTCTAACCTAAACCTCCCTTATCTCAGTTTAAACCATTCTCCCTTGTGCTATCACTATCCACCCTCCTTCTGTAAGGTAAACAGATGTTCCCCCTCCTGTTTATATGCTCCCTTCAAGTACTGGAAGACCACAATGAGGTATCCACTGAGCCTTCTCTCCTCTAAGCTGAACAAGCCCAGTTCCCTCAACCTTCCCTCATATCTTAGTGAAAAGATATCTTACTGAAAAGCTGTCTTACTGAAAACATCATCAGCATTTTATCATATAAAATTTTTTCATGTGAATAGTTTTTCTGATTACCTAGGCATTGCTTGCATGTGTGTCTGAATTCTTAAATGAATACCACAATTCTCAGAGACCAAACAAGAAAATGGGGAAAGCAAGCGTCTTTTTTTAAGTAGGTGCATTGGCAGGTAAACACTGTAAAGGAGACAAGCAAATATTCTTCCATCTTTTCAGTTTACCATTGGATGGTAATCATACAATACAACTTCTACCCTTTGGTAAATAACTATTTCTTAAGTAGTGCATTAATAAATGGAACTTCACTTAAGGGGAATGTCATGGTTTCACACACAACAGTGGGTGAAATAATTGTTTACACATATTTTCCTTTTACCTCTGCACATTTATCTACTTCTGACTGTTTATATTTCACGAAAATAGACACGTATGCAAACAGGAATTTTATTAAGCACTAGAAAGATTCTTAAAATGAACTTTTTGTGTATTTGTACTCTAGGACATTCAGCAGCAAGTTTTTAATATTTATGTACCAATAGACTTCTATCTTCTGTTAAAAATACTCTACAGATATTCAGATTTTATGTTTAGGTTTCCCTCAAAAAATTCTTAGTTTTACATAAATGTGAGTAGCCTTTTGGAAGCCCACCTAGAAATTATTATTGTCTGTGAGTGAAATATGAAGAAAAATATATATTTTTTTGAACTATTTTCTAAAATCAATTGGGAATGGAACATCACTGCATAACTTGCTAAATAGAGCATACAGATGAAATGACAGAGTGAGTCCTGGAGTCACAAAGATTCTGATTTTAATCCCAAGAGAGTTTTTGATTTTGAAAAGCTGTTTTGAAATAGCCTTGAGAAAGAATTTGCATCAGGAGCACTACAATCTCATTTACCCTCGGAAGAGTACAAGAATATTAACCAGGTTATAAAATAACTGGAATTGAATTTGGCAAGGGGTATGATCAATAATAGAAAAGCTTTTGCAGGTACACTGGTGAAATAAGAAAGATTAAAGTAAATGGACAACCTCTGATAAAATAGACAGGAGAATAGGTGACAACCGCCATGGAGAAGACTGAGGTACTCAAAATTGTACTGTCCCAGTTTTCAGTGATAAGAAATCAATGACGTCTCTCAGCTTCTCAAACTTCAGGACAAGAGTTAGGACAATTAAGCTCCTCTCATTATAAAAGAAGATTTAATATGAGACCAGCTGAGGAACCTGAACATATATAAGTTCTTGGAGTCTGACAAGATGCATTGCACAGTCCTCAGGGAATTTGCTGATGTTATCACTAGTTATTCTCAATCATATTTTGAAAGTCATGGCAGTCAGGTAACTGAAGAAAAAGTCATATCGCACTCATTTTAAAAGGTGATAATAAAGACCTCTGGAACTATCAACAAGTTAGTTTCACCACAGTACCCAGTAAGAATATGGAGTAGATCTTCCTGGAAATTATATCAGAAGATACAGAAGACAGGGACGTGAATGCAGACAGCCAGCGCGTCTTCACCAAGAGCAAATTATGCTTCACAATTCTAGTGGTCTTCTATGATAGAGTGTCAGGATTGGTGGGCAAGGAAAAAGCAACTGAAGTCATCTGCCTGGACTTCTGTAAGGTCTTTGATATAGTCCTTCACAACTCTCTTGCCCATAAATTGGAGAGATAGAGTCCTCTTGGATAAGGAGTTGGCAGGATAGATAAATCGAAGGATTTACAGCCAAGAACATAATGTCCAAATGGCAACCAGTAAATAGAGGTGTCCTTCAAAGGTCAATACAATCTGATATCTTCATTGATTACACAAATGTATGGATATTCACAGCAAGTTTGTGGATGACACTAATTACAGTTGATAAACAAGATAGAAGAGGTACCTAGGCGGACTTAAGAGATTGGCCCATGTGAAATTCATGAAGAGTGCAAGGACTCACTTGTTAGAGAAATCTCCATTATCAGAAGGCTGAATGATAAACTGATTGAGATCAGTTCTGCAGATAATAACTGTGGAATACTGGGAGTGAAAAATCGGATATAAGCCATCAGCATGTGCTTGCAGTCCAGAAGACCAGACACATCCTGGATTGCATCAAAAGATGTATGGCCAGCAGGTCAAGGGAGACTGATGTCCCTCTCTACTCTGCTCTCATAGGATCTCACCTGGAGTACTACATTCGCTTTGGGACCTGACCAATCTGGTGGCCTTCTATGATGGAGTGACGGCATCATTGGATGGGGGAAGGGTAATGGATGTCGTTTACCTGGACTTCTGCAAAGCCTTTGACATTGTCCCTCACCACATACTCCCTCTAAATTGGAGAGGTAAGGATATGAAAGATGGAGTGTTCAATGGTTAAAGAACTGTTTGAGTTGTCACCGCCAAAGGGTTGTGATCAATGGTTCTACGTCTGGGTGGAGGTCAATCACAAGTGGTGTCCCCCAAGGGTCAGTCTTGGGTCCAGTACTCTTCAACGTCTTCATCAGTGACATAAACGATGGAATTGAGTGCACCCTCAACAAGTTTGTAGATGACACCAAGCAGAGTGCAGTCAATACACTTAAGGGAAGGGAAGCCATCCAGAGGGACCTGAACAGACTGGAGAACTGGGTTGATGTGAATCTAACGAGGTTCAACAAGACCAAGTGCAAGGGGTTGCACTTGGGCCGGGGTAATCCCAGATATTTATACAAACTGGGGAAGAACTCCAGGAGAACAGCCCTGCAGAGAAGGACTTGGGGGTCCTAGTGGACAAGATGCTGGACATGAGTAAGCAGAGCACAATTGCAGCCTGGAGGGCCATTTATATCCTGGGTGCATTCAAAAAGGAGTGGCCAGCAAGGAGAGGGAGGTGATTGTCCTCCATTTCTCTGTTCATGAGGGCTCATCTGAAGTACTACATCCTGGTCTGGGGCCTCCAGAACAAGAAACACACACCCCTGGGTCCAAAGGAGGGTCAGTGAAATGATAAGTGGACTGGAGCACCTCTCCCATGAGGAAAGATTGAAGGAATGGGGCTTGTTTAGCATGGAGAAGAGAAGGCTCTGGAGAGACCTGATTGTGTCCTTCTGGGACATGAAGGGAGAATATAAACAGGAGAGGGGACAATTGTTTACATGAGTTGATAGTGATAGGACAAGAGGGAATGATTTTCAACTAAGACAGTGGGGGATTTAGGTTAGATGTTAGCAGAAAGTTTTTCATTCAGGTGGTGGTGATGCACTAAAACAGGTTTCACAGAGAGATTGTGGATGCCCCATCCCTGGAGGCATCCAAGGCAAGGCTGGATGTGGTTCTGGGCAGCCTCGTCTAGCGGTTGGTGACCCTGTCCATGAGAGGGGCATTGAAACTAGATGATCCTTGAGGTCCTTTTCAGCCCAGGCCATTCTATGATTCTATGAGTCTATGAACCCTAGTTTAGAGAACTATTACCAGGGGGATAATAAATTTCCAATTGACTTTAAACTTGTGTAGGATTTCTGTTTTAATTGAATGCACACTAGTCTATTCAGTCCAGTGAGACTCATCTCACAGTATTGAGTGTTGGCAGATATGTGGGAAACTGTAGGCTAGTCAGCCTCACCTACATCCCTGGAAAGATGATGAAAAACTTGTTCTGTATGCCATCTCCAAGCAATTGGAATATAAAAAGACTATCAGGAGTAGTGAACATGGATTCACTAAGGGGAAATAATGATTAACCAGCCTGGTAACCTTAGCCTTCTACACTGACTGCGTTGATGATGGAGGGAGAGCAGTGGATATTGTATACCTCAACTTCAGCAAAACATTTGACATTGTCTCTCATAACATCCTTATTATGAAATTTAGAAAATGTGGAATACCTGAGTGGATGGTGAAGTGTATTGAGAATTGGCTGACTGGCAGAGCTCAGAAAGTTGTCATTAGAGAGGCAGTCTGGTTGGAGGCCTATAACTACTGGTTTTCATCAGGCATCCGGTCTAGGTCCAGTCTTGTTCAATATCTTTGTTGGTGACCTGCATGAAGGGATATAGCCCACACTTATCAAGTCTGCTGAAGATACAAAGATGGGAGGAGTGGTTGACCCAACTGAAGGCTGTGCTACCACTCTGAAAGACCTGGACAGAGTGGACAGGCAGGAACTGATCTCCTTGGCGACAGTGATAAGACACAAGGGAACAGTAGACAGCTGCATCAGGGGGAGGTCAGGTTGAGTATTAGGAAAAGTTCTTCCCCAGAGGGTTGCTGGGCACTGGAACAGGCTCTCTGGGGCAGTGGTCAAGTTACCAAGCCTGACAGTGTTCAAGAAATATCTGGATAACAGTCTCAAACAGATAGCTTAATTTCAGGGTAGTTCTTTGTGGATCTGGGATTCAAGCCCGTTGAACCTTATGAGTCCTTCCAACTTGTTATACTCTGAAATACCAGAAAGCATTTTTACCTGCTTTTACTTAAAACTTTATCTCTTCCCTTCATTGAGGTTATGTGTTACCCTTTACCAGAAATCAAGTTTGATTTCCATTTCCAGAAAACATTTCCAAAAATACACTTCTTTTCCATTAAAATGGAAATCACATTATTTTATGGATTATAAAATATCCAGGAAAACTCAAGAATTTGGAAAAATGGTGTCCTCAGTTAATTTTCCTTTTGCACTTTGATCTTTGTCAAATGAGGTCAAAACATTTATTGCCAATTTCAGTGAATAGCAGCAGATGGCCACAGTTGATTGTCTCCTACTCAGTTTGAAACTGAATGAGATGATGTTGGCCAGCAAGGGGATGAAATTACATTAATGTTGGCTCTTCTTTTGCCTAAGAGATTATTTATTTCTATGTGAGGTAGGAAATAAATCTCATAGCATTCTGAATTTCTTATGGCACTTTCGTTCTTCCCTTATCTTCAGGTAATTCATAGACTTGATTTTATTCTCTATATATAAGTGGAGAGTACTGTGATTTAATCCTTCCCAGAGTAGACAGTTACAAAACATTCCACCTATTACTGCTGTAGAATTGCCTAGAAAGTTTCGAGGTTTCAAAGATGGAATAGATCAGGAGGTTATTTTTATTTTGTGCTCAAATCTCAGTTGTCACTAAATCAGTTTGGGATATATTTCAAGTTACTGATCCACATCCTTACAGCTCTTTCTGGTAATACCTCTCTCTTTCCAGACAAAAGAGTGTTTGGGTTTCAGTTCAGTGAGCAGAATTAGAAGGGACAAGATGGATTCTGCTGAGGGAGCCCTTGAGTTTGGGATTCACTGCAACTGAAGATCCATCCAAGCCAGTCTCAGCTCCTCTAGGGTAGGATAAAAGGATCGTCTCTTTGTTCTGCATTCCCCACCTTGGATTGCAGACTGCTCCTAGTAATGCTGTTTTGGACACTATCTTGTTTTGTTCCATTTTTAAAACAAGCTGGCACAATATAGGGGCAAGTACTTAATTTTATTTTCTATATAGTAAAAAATTCTGGTGCTAGTTATCATAGAAAGAACAAAAAAAATTAAGAAACGCTTAATCTGAAGGGTAATTAGTAACACTGATAAAGATATGATGTAAGTGTAATCATTAAGCATTTGTGACAATTGTTTATGAATAATGAGTACTCCAGAACAACAAATTGTTGAGTTGTAAATAAAAAACAGGGCCCTGTTTCTAACAGCTGTCCTATCGATTTGTTAGATGTGCATTTGTAACTCCATCACGTGCAGAGACTACAATAAGATTAAGATTATGATGATCTTTGCAGGATTCTTATGACAATAGATGTCTTTGTGCATATCAGAGAATGAGGAAGGTTAGAGTAGTAGAGTCAAGGAATGATGGAAAACAATGTGGATGTCATGGTTTTATGATTTTTGGTACTGGTATTCCACATCATAACATCATGTAGTACATTTAGAGTTAAAGAGTTAATGCTCCAGCTCCATGGATCATTGACAGTTCCAGGTATACCTGTCTCAGGAGAGAAGAACTACATTCCCCAAAGGACTGTGCAATNTGAACATGGATTCACTAAGGGGAAATAATGATTAACCAGCCTGGTAACCTTAGCCTTCTACACTGACTGCGTTGATGATGGAGGGAGAGCAGTGGATATTGTATACCTCAACTTCAGCAAAACATTTGACATTGTCTCTCATAACATCCTTATTATGAAATTTAGAAAATGTGGAATACCTGAGTGGATGGTGAAGTGTATTGAGAATTGGCTGACTGGCAGAGCTCAGAAAGTTGTCATTAGAGAGGCAGTCTGGTTGGAGGCCTATAACTACTGGTTTTCATCAGGCATCCGGTCTAGGTCCAGTCTTGTTCAATATCTTTGTTGGTGACCTGCATGAAGGGATATAGCCCACACTTATCAAGTCTGCTGAAGATACAAAGATGGGAGGAGTGGTTGACCCAACTGAAGGCTGTGCTACCACTCTGAAAGACCTGGACAGAGTGGACAGGCAGGAACTGATCTCCTTGGCGACAGTGATAAGACACAAGGGAACAGTAGACAGCTGCATCAGGGGGAGGTCAGGTTGAGTATTAGGAAAAGTTCTTCCCCAGAGGGTTGCTGGGCACTGGAACAGGCTCTCTGGGGCAGTGGTCAAGTTACCAAGCCTGACAGTGTTCAAGAAATATCTGGATAACAGTCTCAAACAGATAGCTTAATTTCAGGGTAGTTCTTTGTGGATCTGGGATTCAAGCCCGTTGAACCTTATGAGTCCTTCCAACTTGTTATACTCTGAAATACCAGAAAGCATTTTTACCTGCTTTTACTTAAAACTTTATCTCTTCCCTTCATTGAGGTTATGTGTTACCCTTTACCAGAAATCAAGTTTGATTTCCATTTCCAGAAAACATTTCCAAAAATACACTTCTTTTCCATTAAAATGGAAATCACATTATTTTATGGATTATAAAATATCCAGGAAAACTCAAGAATTTGGAAAAATGGTGTCCTCAGTTAATTTTCCTTTTGCACTTTGATCTTTGTCAAATGAGGTCAAAACATTTATTGCCAATTTCAGTGAATAGCAGCAGATGGCCACAGTTGATTGTCTCCTACTCAGTTTGAAACTGAATGAGATGATGTTGGCCAGCAAGGGGATGAAATTACATTAATGTTGGCTCTTCTTTTGCCTAAGAGATTATTTATTTCTATGTGAGGTAGGAAATAAATCTCATAGCATTCTGAATTTCTTATGGCACTTTCGTTCTTCCCTTATCTTCAGGTAATTCATAGACTTGATTTTATTCTCTATATATAAGTGGAGAGTACTGTGATTTAATCCTTCCCAGAGTAGACAGTTACAAAACATTCCACCTATTACTGCTGTAGAATTGCCTAGAAAGTTTCGAGGTTTCAAAGATGGAATAGATCAGGAGGTTATTTTTATTTTGTGCTCAAATCTCAGTTGTCACTAAATCAGTTTGGGATATATTTCAAGTTACTGATCCACATCCTTACAGCTCTTTCTGGTAATNTTGCAGTTTTATGATTTTTGTTATATTATTGATATTCCACATCGTAACATCATGTGGTGTAGTCGGAGTAAAAGAGTTAATGTTCTAGCTGGGTGGATCATTGATAGTTCTGGGTGTACCTGTCTCAGAAGAGAAGAACTACATTCCCCAGAGGACTGTGCGATGCTTTGCATTTTTACATGTTTCCACTCAGAGGGAAAGATAAAAACTGTCTGTGGTCACGGGACACTCTCTTTCCTTTGGGATGGACTCAGCAGTGGGTGCTCGCTGCCGTCTCGCCTTCAGCGTTAGCGTAAGGCCTTCGGTTTATCGGACACTCTCTCTTGCTCATTTTATTTGATTTATTAGCTTTAATTCCAATTATATTGTATTATATTGTGTAATTTTGCTTTCCAATATCTATTTAGTAAATTAGTTTTCCTCCTCAGATCATTGCCACTTCTTATTTGCCCATCTCCCTTTTCCCTTTTCCCTTTCCCCCTTCCCCTTTCCTGGGGCATGGGGCCCCTGCACCAATCTTCACGGAACTGGGCCGAACCTGCCCGTAAATCGCTGACAGTGGAAAAAGCAGATTGAAAGAATCAGTCAAGATGTCAAGGAGAGGAGCATTTGAAGAAAAGCTATGCACTTTTATAGAAAGGCATCGAGAGAAAGTAGGGAAGGAACAAATTATTAGATGAAGAGGGGAAATGACATAGATTATACAAAGAGCACTGGCTTTGTCCTGTGTTCACGGGCCCAAAATTCTCTTGCTAGATTTGATTGTCATCAATGAAACTGCTTCCTCACAATTACCATATGTATTTGGAAGCTGGACACACTCCTTGTTTAACCACAGTACATGCTTTGGAAATTCCATTTAAATGTCAAAACTGTCTGTTTGAATTGAATTGGATTCTATTTAACTGTTTGCTTCTATGTAAGTCAACTTGCAGCACCAAAATAGCTGCTTATTTTTTCTAAATTTTAACCTCTTGTTCTCTATCTCCTATTTTCTGCAGTGTTTAAATACATTTCATCTATAACGTGATTGTCTCACACATGCATATGCATCAGTGTTAACAGAAGAAAAGCGGAAAAGGAGTTTGGTATTTTGCAGGGATATTGCGAATATCCCTGAATTCAGTATTTAAAGTCGATTGATCTAATAGCCTTGAATTATTACACTTAGTGAGACAGTGATATGTAGAATCTTCTCACCAGTTTATTCCTTGGATCATTTAATTCAGTTATTCATGTTGACAAAGATGTCACAGTAGTTTCATCTGTCTCTCTCAGGCTTCTGGCTTGTTTTTTTAGCTATCCTTAAAGTCTCAAGGAGGGCTGACACAAGAGAGTTGCTTTTATTTTTGCAGATCTGACATAAACTTTCAAATTTACTAAAAAGACACTTGGGCTCCTTTAAGTGATCTTCTCATATTCATCCAAATAATTTAAAACTACGTCAGATTTTGAATGAGTTTGTCAGCTGTTCTTCAGCACCCATTAAATCACCTGTTGCGTCTTCCTGGAAAGCTTTTCAGATCCTTATCTGTTAGTAGCTCAATCAACAGCTGGTGTCATAGCTACACCATATGACAGTTCCTCATAGTGACAGAAGTGCTTACGAAATCATAGAATGGTTTGGGTTGGAAGGGACATTTAAGATCACCTAGTTCCAACCCCCCTGCTATAGACAGAGACACTTCCCTCTAGATCAGGTTGCTCCCAGCCCCATACTGCCTGGCCCTGAATGCTTTCAGGGATGGGGCATCCGTAACCTCTCTGGGCTACCTCTTCCAGTGTTTCACCATCCTCACAGTCAAGAATTTCTTCCCAGTATCTAGTCTAAGTGCATTCTCTTTCACTCTGAAATCATTTTCCTTCGTCATGTTCTTAACTTCCCATATAAAAAGTCCACATTCCAGCTTTCCTGTAGGCCCCATTCAGGTTTGCTGATACAATGAATGCAAAATGGAAATATTAACTGATGTTACACAGCATAGCAGAGAGGCTATAAGGAGTTGCCATTTGTATGTAACACACAAATAGTTCTGGTCTGGTTTACCATGGCAGGGTCATTATTTACATTTATTGTTATGGGTGACCATAGTTGAAGTAGCACCATTGACCAGACTCCTCTGACTAACATCTTGTCCCCTTAAAAATTTGCATTTCATTGCTCCTGTTTGTTTTGGCATATGGAATAGTTTTGAATAACATAGAACTGCAGAGCAATGTAACACATACCCCATATTTTGCTTCTTCAATTTTACCACTTTCCTGCTAAAGACTTATTAGTTCAAGCTATCTTTTGCCTGTTTTAGCATCCAACCCTGCTTCCTGAAGGTACTTTCATCAGCTATGTCTCCTAATAAGCATCCTCAGTCTCCTCTTCAGCATTTTCCTTTCTCCATTTAAGTCACAGTATAAGATAAATTGCAAATACTTCAACTTCAGATAACTACCATCTCTACCAGCTGACTCTTGCTCCGCTCACAACAATTGCCTTCAGACCACAGGTAGTTATTTCTAACACTTCCACAATTGTAACTTCTGCTCACTTCAGGTTCAGTATCACCTAAATAGATGTCACATTCTCTCTTACTGTTTATTTTTAATTTCTTAGTGCTTCTGGACAGAAATTTATAATTCAAGCGCATTATCAGAAAGAGTATTATTTCCGTAGGTGATTAGTATAAGTGAATGTGAGCATCTCAGCATCTTTGTAGGGCTGGACCAGTTGCTCCAACTTTGTTTTCATAACTGTCAATAAATCCTATCTTTATCCATAATTGAACATTCTAGAGGCAGCTATAGGGGATATTTTCATGACCTTCCTTCCACCTTCCTCTTTGTCCAGCATAAGGAACTTGTTCTTTAGTATCAAAACTTTATATTGCAGATAAATTTTCTTTCCATTGTTTGTTTTTATACTTCCACCACCAGTTGTCAGTTACACAGAAAAAAATGACCTGTGTTTTTTATTTAGTAACTATGCTCCATAAACCTATCTTTTGATGTCTGCACATCAACTGTTAACTGTTACCTGTGTCAGTTATTACTTCAACCTAAAACCATGCTATCATCATCCTACTTTTGTCTTTATCTGTTTATTTTATTTAGATAGGATGCAACTGTGAAATCTCTTCATTCATCATAAGCACAACAATTTCCTTGCCAAAACTCCACACAAAATTTTGGAAATATTGAGGTCATAATGTAAAAGTTGCAGAATTTTTTTTACACAGATCTAACTTTCTACTAATGGAGCATCAGAAGACAGAAATTGTCACTAAGTGATTAGTGAAAAAGCAAGATTATATGACATTGCAATCCTGACATTAATTGAAATACAGTATCAATCTCACTCAGGCATAACCGAGAATGCTTTTTGCTTTCTTCTGAATTCCTTTTCTCATTTTTTTTTTCATTCCTTTCACTCATTTTAGCCTTTTAGTATAGCTGTCTAGTCTTTTGAGTAGAGACTTCACCCTGCAGACATAGGATTCTTTAAAACATCAGAATAAGTAGCTTATGAGCTTTTTTTTTCCTAAAAGAATTTGCCCTTCAAATTACCAGTGTGTGTGGCTTCTCCATGCTTTAAGTGTCACAGTTTTGTTATTACTGCATCTTGGACAGCCGACCTAAGAGAGGAAAAATGATTAGCAATAACTTTCTGTCGTTGTTTGGCATTATATGGAAGGCTCTGTCCACTTAATCCATCAATATTATCATAAGTGACCAAACATTCTTCATACAACAAAAGATACCCTGAGGCTAGCATGCTGTTTTTAATAAAATCTACTCCTTTTCCCTTGTTTTCATTAGAGTACTTAGCACTTTATTTTGTTGGTTTTTTTTTAGCTGTGTAGCAAATGGCACTGAAATCGTATTATATACATTTTATTACAAAGTACTGCCTTAATTCAGTTTTTATAATTTGAGATGGTTTCTGTACAATAACTCTACAGCCTTGCTGCCGGGCTTTAACAAGATTGCACAAAGAACACTTTAAGTTTCAGAGTTCCTGTTCCCTCACACTGTATTTGTGTATAGTATCTTTATTTTGTCATAGAATTAACCTCCTACCTGATTTAGTTGCTTTTCCTATGTACGAAGCTTTTATAATGCAAGAGGGAAAAACTGGGTGATGTTACACCAAAAATGAGACTGAATTCTTTCCTTTGCCAGGGGCACTCCTTTTAAAAATGGAAAAGTCTCTTTGGAAACATTCTATTTTCCAGTTGTTTAGAGTCATTCAATTTCCAAAGAAAACGACAGCATTTAGTGCCAATTTAGATGCCTTCAGGTATCTGAGATGTCTGCAGAGGAATATAGTGTGACAGAGACTGACTGGGAGTCATCCATCCTTCTGTAGCAGTACCACAAGTCCAAATGCAATTAGTTCACTATCAATTTCTAAATGGTACTAGAAGCTATGTGTACACTGCTGAATTGCAAACTTGGGATATACACTGCTTTAAACATGAGAAGCTTCTGGCTTATTCACAGTGCTTTACAGCCTGATTTACAGAACTGCACAGTTTAGCAGCAATAGATTTTCATGACAAACGTTGTGAAAAAAAATTGACTGAAAGCATTGCATTTCCTGTAGATGGGACTGAAACTGCACACAGAGCATCAGTAAGGGACATTTCCCTTTCCTGGAAGTAAGTAAACCTTTTGTAGGCCTGCAACCTCAACTCTGAAAATCAAAAACGTTGATTCAGTCAGACACAATATTCTGTTAAAGCACTTCACTGCTGCTTCATTTCCAAAGCTGTAACTGCATTTTCCATATATTATATTCTACCATCACAAATATGGGAAGCAGGCAAAACATAATTATATGTTAATTTACAGTTTAATACTCTGAACCAAACTGACTGGGACAAACATGTAAGTTCTTAAGGAATGCAGAGTGTTTATAAGCTGGTCCAGGATCCATGGAGATCACAAAAATACATATTCTGCAGAATCGCCAGTCTGCTTACATCTAAAATGGGAGAATGTTGATGGACAGTATGATTTATCTCAGATGAAAGAAATACTTTTTTGGCTGCTCCCTTTATTATTAGACTGGTCTATTGTTGCCAAAAGCATCCAAGTGTGTTACAATTTCCAGAAGATATTTACAATAATATCAATTACATTCTTATTTTTAGTTAGGAAGTATCTCATGCAGTCTAAAACATTTGTCCACATTTCCTGTTTTTTTACACCTATTTGTCACGTGCTTGTATGTCCAGTTGTCACTGAATTCTATATTCTTTGTCCTTTTCCTATTTACATTAAAAGTACATTTTAAAAGAGGGAGGAAAAAGAAAGAAGGAAATAAAAGATAAGGAAAAAGAAAAAAGGTATTTTTTTTTTTTAATCAGCCGTATATCTCCTTTGTTGATTAGTATTTTGCTTTCTGTTTTAATTAGACACCAATACTGTACTAAGGACAAAAATCTAGCAGTTTTTCTATGACAAAACCTAGCATAGTAGGAAACTCTTATTTCAACAAGTTGTCAGCTTAGTGTTTTTCAGTGCTACAGGCAGGTGTAAGTGGAGGATTGGGCTGCTAATGCTAGAAGTAAACATAACAGAATTAATGCAGAGACTGAGCAAGGTCAAATAAATAAATCCTCATATGAGATTAGATTACTTGAAAGTTTCAATGAATGTGAAACTTTTATGTATTAGATCACCTCAACCTTATACATCAGCCTCTCTCCTTTCCTTCCTCTTCTGTCTTCACAGTTCCAAGTGATACAGTAGTTTTTTTCTTCTCATAAGGAAGTAGAAGGATCACAGGAGTAAGCTAAATACAGGAAAATATTTTATCATTGTACTGATGTACTGGAAAACATCAATCCACATTTTCTGAAGACCCTTGAATGGATCCCAGCACTTAGAAGATATTCTTTATCAAAAGACAGTATCAGCTTTTATAAAACCTTAGCATAGATTTGTGTTTACTTCAAGTAACATAGATTTTAGAAAGGTTCAATCAGAGATAGACAACATACGGTGTTTTTCTAGTATGACAGAACTACCAAACAGAAAACATGCTGGGCAGTCTTTTTTATATTTTTAACACATACAGGGAGCTGCACTTAACACTGAAACTTCATATGCAAGAATACTTTTTTGCTTTTTACCTGGGGAAATTCAGGTTAAGAGAATGATCATCTATTTGGAAAATCAATTATTGCTTTTTTGTGTGGTACATCCTGATCAAAATCTTGCATTCTTGAAAGGTATTTTGAGATATTTAAGGACAGCTGTAGTATCCATCCAGAATACCACATGTGGTAATGTGAAAATAAAGGTAGAGAGAAACTGAGTTCTAAAAGAACACTTGTACAAACTGAATATACTGCTGTAAACAAATTAAAGAGATTTAAAGTAATATGTATACTCGGCCTGAACAAGCATTTCCCTTTCTGTACAGGAATACATAAAAATATATCCACTGGTACTCCATCAGTATCATTAATCATTTCAAGCACTTAATCTGCAGTCTGAGTTGGAATAGCAGTAAGGAATTTTCTAGCAGTAACATCCATAAAGTTTATGGTGATCTAATAATTGTGTTGATTATGTGGTATCACCTATATGTCATCTATTTTTGGTATATTATTCCTAAGGTTAAATTAACTGCCCATATGAAATCACTGTGAATATTTTCATGTATGTGTTTTCAAATCAACTGAGCCAGGGAAAATCCTAATACAACTTTGTTGGGACATGGATTCCTTACAGCTTAACTTCTTGAGAACCAAATGCATGAAAAATATCCTAAATAAGGGATATAGAAGGATCTATGACCATAATTAAAGAACATGGAAAAATACATCTGGAGAAACAAAAAATGCTTTGTAAATCTTTCTAATGGTATGCCCATGTTGTACAATACAGAGGAGGCCTACATTTGTTGTGGCCTTTCTGCCTTGTTCATGCTGGTAGATGAGGGATAAAAACAAGCAGTACAGGCTGTCTTCTGTGCCAACATAAAGCCAGAGCACAGCTGGAATATGTGGTTAAAAGCAATATGAGGAAAGCATTTGCAGTTTATTGAACCTCATAACTTGACAGATACAAAGATTAAGAACTGTATATCAGTGATTTTCTTATGCTATCAGAAAAAGTAAACTTTTTATCATCTTTCTTTTAATTATTCCTAAAACAGGTGGCTACCTCACAGCCAAGTAACTAAGGATATCTTCCTCAATGAAAGGTCCTAATGGAGTCAAGGTATGAGTAAATTTATTTTATTTTTTGTCATCATTGTCTACTAGGTGAAGTTAACATTACAGCCTAATCTCCCGTAACTACATCACTGACTCAAAAAAGAATTGTACTTCCTTTTGAATTTGACAGAAAGCTAGTTAATGTATCCGGTTATCTCACTGTTTAAAAATAAAAGGATTTTTCTCTGGCAGCGAAGACACAACCTAGGTCTACACAGCAAGACAGATGGGGCTAGTTGTGCAAGTGAGCAGAATATGGTTCTGTATGGCTCTCAGAGAAACCATAAGCAGAACTGAGCAAAATAGCAGGAGGTAGAAAAAGAATATGAGAGGGACATTTGGAATAGAAAGAATCAGTATCAGGAGAAGAGCAGGTTTATAAGCTAATATTAATTTTGGAAAATTTTCTGCCAGCAGATTCATCTTGCTTAATGACTGTTTTCTTTATTGCAATAACAGATGCACATAATTGTACCCCGAGAAAATGGTATTGGCTAACATCAATCCCATATGCTTTTTGTTTTAAGGTAAAAAAAAAAAAAAATGGTAGTTATGCTCCAGCTACTTTGCCAGTGTTAGTCCATTTACAACACAGAGCTGTTTCTTTTTAATTTGAAAGTTATAACTTGAAATGTTACCTGATTTAAATTTCAAATTCACAGGTCACTATAAACTTTTATTTTGGTGAACATATGTTCTGTAGAGCACGTAAAAAAATAAAAAAAAAGGTCACTAAAATGTCAAAATTAAATCTCCATAGGAAATGCCAGAGGGCTATCTTTCCAAAATATTGAAGATTAGTTTTAGTTTTGCTGTAACTCCTTCATGCTTTGTCATCCTTGCTTTGCAATATTGATTGCTTTCAGAATTTGTGTTCACTCAGAAGAACAGTTTAAAGACTCAAATAAAGTAGAATTGCAACACCTATATGGCTTTACTTTTGCTACCCATAACTGCTCATCTGTTTAGGTAGTATCTTGTATAGATGTAAGACTGGTACTTGTCACTGCTATCATATTTGTGACTGATTAAATGTGTCCTAACAGTTAGCAATGATCGTAGTTCAAGACATTACCAAGTTGTCAGTATAGCACTTTTGGGAGACGTATCCACGTGTGGTACTAGAAATAAAACTGTTAGTTACAAGTATTTGTATCCAAATACATAGTTCTTGACTGTTGTACAAATAAGCAACTATATGAGTGTTTCTGAAAAGAACTAGTGTTACTACCAATTAGTAGATCAGGATCAGACCCTCACGGTTTGGTTCATTCTCTTGGATACAGGTATTCCAAGTCTCAAAGATATGAATAATTTCACAGCTTGAGCTGAAGTATCAAGATTTGCTCTTATCTCTCTCTGAAACACACAGGCTCGAAATTGTGCTTTGTTTCAGAATTCTTGTGGTTTATAGAACTGGTCTGATCAATACGTTTGTATGCTGGAAATGACACAGGCTCTCAGCATTCTTCATTTAAGGAGAAAACTGACACAGTTCTGAGAGCAGTTTCATGGCTTCCTCCTTTACACTACAGCTTGATTTAGCTGATAGCAGACCAGTGCTCAAGTCAGCCGCATCATCAGGCCTTTCCTTGTCTTCTCAGTTATGGCAGGAAAATAGCACAAGGAAGGCAGAAGACTTTCTGAAGGAATAATAGAAAGAACAGAGAGAGATTTTCCTTGGGCCCAGTGATATGCATGTGCCGTGCAGAGCTGCCTGAATGTTGCATGCTCATTCCATCTGGAAGGTTTCCAAGAACAAGCTTGGATTTTGTTTGGAGCAAGGATATTCTAACATATGAGGCATCTTCACAATGTGCTCCTCCTAATGGATAACATCTAAGAATGTCCAAGTAAACATTCCTTTTAAATTCTGTTCTGTCCATATCAATATGTGTATTTGTGCAGCCACTATTAATACTGGTCATTGGTAACAGAAGGTCTACTCTTGTTCCCACTTCACTGAACACAGAATTAATCCTCTAATTTGGCAGAACCTACACTGCCAACTCACAGTGTCTTCTATGGCTCAGTTCCCTCTATATTCTAGGTGTCGTGTTTGTGTTTTTGTTTTTGCTTTTGTTTTTGTTTAAAAAATATCTTCTATTGGTATGATTTTTATGGTTGTTTTTTTTTGGTCTGTAAACCTTATTTTCATTTCCCAAAGTTTCCCTTTGTTTAATTCTAGTGATGAAATAAAGGTAGCATGCTTCCTTTCTTATTCTGAGGCATTACATCATCATCTTTCTTTATTGTTTTGTCCCAATGTAGCTCGATTCCTTACATATCAATTACATCCTATTGAGTTGACTTGGGGATCACAGTCTAAACTTAATTGATTCTAGGTTTAGTAAGTACAGGCACACTGTTGTCTGGATACTATAAAGGATCAAAATGTTGTATAAGGATGCTAATGATGAGGCATCACTCCAATTATTCTACCAGTAACCTTTCTCTGTTCTTAGACTTAATTTTCCACCTGACTACACCAAACAATTGCGTCACTGGAAAGAGAGAGTAGTACAGAACTAACAAGAAGTGACAGAACAGAAGCAAAGTTGCTTTGTCAGTGACTGGCAGTGGATAATGCTGTTCCACTGTGACACTTTCACACCTAACATAGTGAGATAAACATTAATTGGAATCAAACTACACAGTAGTAACATAGACAAGTGAGTCAGCAAAGTCCCGTGACATGATAGGAAGAGGCATAGGAAAAGGTATATCTCTGAATATTTTATTCAAAACTTTCAGGCCTAATTCACATTTTGAAGTCATTTTTTATCCAGAGAGATTCAAATGGAAAAGCAAAGCTTCCGCATTCAGTCATGTATAACCTGCAGTCAGGCTTCCCATTGCTGTTAATAATCATGTCATCATTCTGTGTGTATTGCATTTTAATTCCTCCTTTTTTATTTTCTTCATGGCAATCTGATTCACTTTCTTCTGCTTCTTCAGGTCTCCCTGATCACTACTTATTTTTTATAAACAAGCAATGCTCAGAAGCAATGAGTGGTACACTCAGTGAACACTTAGGAGCATTTGGTATTTGAGCATAAGATTGTTCTGTTAAGCAGCCAGAAGCAAATTTTTATCTGAAAAAGTCCTAACTCTCCTTTTTTAATATTCATTGACAAGGAGAGCATGAAAACAAATCAGGCCAATAAAACAGGCTTTTCTTTAGAAACTGTTGTCCTCCACCTCTGTCACCTCATCACCTGTTTATTTCTGCTTCAAGAAAATGTTGTAGAGAAGATCACATTTTCAAGCAGTTGCTCAGAGTGGTTTATGGGCTTCAACTGAAGGTCAAAAATTACCTCTCATTTACAAGAAACGTCATTTGTTGTTCTAATAGACAGTATTTTTGACGTGACTGAAAAATGGGTCACTGAAACTCCAGTTTGCCTATGGATAGTGTGCTGTGGCATTTTTCATTAGAGTTGTATATCGCTCTGATGGGAAAGGCTGCTGTAGACATGTGAATGCAACCAGCAACAGCAGTACATTAACTAGCAAACACTGTGTGGGCTCTTTCATTCTAATGCTTTGGCTCATAAGTCCAAGGTGCTGGTTTAGCAGCGTCAGAGCCATGAAGCATTGCAGTATTCCTCTTTTATCCAGACCTACTGAGGAAGAAGTTACAACCTTTGTTACCATGTTTCTTCTTCCCTAAACTCCTTCCTGAAAGTTAACACTCTCACTGTCGGGAATCTGTTGAGCTGTTTTTTCTAGATGCATGATGAATGTATTTAATATTTATCCTCCAGACAAGAGTGTGTGTCCTGAAAATGTTGCTGCACAATGAGCTGGGGATGGGGAAGGGAGAGGGTGAAGCTGTGCTGGAGCCTTCCAACTACACAACACACAGTTGGTAGACCGAGGAGAGGAGATAAGCAAGGATGAATCTCAGCCAGCTCTTCAGCATCCCTGTGTGCCTCTGCAGAGACTAGTGGTACAACTGAAAAAACCCTGAGGGACTAGTCTCAGTTACAGTGCTCTGGCAAGTGTGTCTTTTTTCATGGTTCTGTTGGAGGTGGCTCAGACATATCAAGTCAAACCATCTGCTGAAGTCACAGCTGTCTCCTTACCTGCCAGCTACAGCAAGCCCAATTCCTGTCACGTTTGTGTCTCTAAGGTCACACTGCCTGCTCTTGGATTAGCAATACGCTGTTCTCCCAGAGAAAATCTTAAGCCCACTTCAGACTGGACATCAACATCAATACCTGGGGGTGTTGGCTGGTGCTCGGTTTAACATGAGCCGGCAGTGTGCCCAGGTGGCCATCCTGACCTGTATTAGAAATAGTGTAGCCAGCAGGAGTAGGGAGGTGATCATCCCTACTGTTCAAGAAGCGTTTAGATGAGGTGCTAAGGGATTTGGTTTAGTAGCTTAGTGGGTAGGGATGGTGATTGGAGGATGGTTGGACTAGACGATCTTGTAGGTCCTTTCCAACCTAATGTATCTATGAATCTATGAATATTTGCCTTGCTTTCAGGCAGCTCCCATCAGTGTGCCCATCTCTCAGCGTGTCCTAAAGCACTTGGCACAGCCCAGCCTCCACTGTACCACTATCCACATGACGTGCAAGGCAAGGTTGCACTGGCACAGCTCCAGACCAAAGGGTCTGCAGGAAATAGTTTTGCATTTCCTTTACAGTCTTTTTGCTTGAAGACTCTCTATTAATGAGAAATAGAGCTTGCAGATTTTTTTACGTAGTCACAGTGAATTTATCCTACTACAAGACACTGAGCAGCACAAATTTCCTCCTCCTTTTTCCCAACGTGTTTCTTGTAGATTGGTGGAGCAATTAATAAGGTCTAATGTGTTAATGGGAGGCTGGAACCAAATTCTCTCCTCATAAAAGGTCTTAATCAACATGTCAGACATGTCAGGAGTTGAGGCTGCATAGAATTCTTTCTGCAATCCTTCCCCAGTGTTTTCTAATGCAAATAGCCCCCAAACCCTATACGGTTTCCTGCATGAGTAATGCCATTCAGGACTGGCCTTGATTCCTCTCAACAAAAAAATGACTCATATGCGCAGATAAATGTTTACCACTTTAATGGACAGAAGGCATAATTTTCAAAATACCCTATGTCAGTTCTGCAAGCATTTCAGCCATAAAAAAGGATGTAATTATACACACACATTGGCAGCTCTTAATCTCATACTCTGCCTTCTAAGAATAAAAAAACTCCCAAAAAGTGAAAAGCTGTTTATACATGACCACAGAGTTTTCAAAATTGGTTAGGGCTAGAAAAATAC
The DNA here is from genome assembly GCA_013399175.1 of Odontophorus gujanensis. NCBI lineage: Eukaryota > Metazoa > Chordata > Aves > Galliformes > Odontophoridae > Odontophorus > Odontophorus gujanensis. The sequence continues at coordinate 27,558 of VXAB01009275.1, forward strand.
TCTAATTTCACTGTAGCACATGGGAGTGATTATAAATCAGGCACATTTTGAAAAAGAACTTGTGAATGTATGGAAAGGTAAATTCCAGCTATTTGCTGTGCAATAAAATGAGCTGTTAGCCAGATAATGGAATCATAAAACTTTAGCTCTGTTTTCCTATACATTTCCAGGAAAGGTAATATAAAAATAAAATTAAAAAAAAAAAAAAACATTCTGTGTTTTTTTTTTTTCAACTAGATTTTCAAATGTTATATTCTTAATAGTTTCAGCCAGTTGGCAAATGATCTTAAGGAGAAAAAAAGGTTGAATTGTGTCTTTCTTCCTCAGAGAGTTTTCTCAGTGATTTAGACAGAATGACTGATGCTAGTTAGGTAAGATGTAGAATAATTAGCACAAGCTGCCTGGGTCAGGCCCCTGGGGATCACAGGGTTCAAGAGAAATAGGACTACATCCCCTTTGTAATCAAAGGGTAGCATTCACTCCCAATCATACTGAAGATGAGGAGTGTTTGTAGGCAACTTCAACAGTACCTGGACTTGACTCAAAACTGAGGGTCTTTTGAATTAGGCTTTTGAACTGAATTTGAACTTAGACTAGAACATCTGATTCATTTAAAACACTGGCTTATTTAAACTACCAACTAAATCATGGAAAGTAATAGCTGCATGGTTTACTGTAGCACTAACTCTTGAAGAAATTATATTGCAATTCATGTCAGTCAATTCATCATTCTGGTGGAGAAGTGTGGCTGCCACATCTTTGTACTACTGCACACACGTCTGGCACACTGAAACAACAATGCCATTAAGGCTGTGTATTTGAAGAGTACTGGACTGACTTCAGACACACACTGTAGTATGCAATCCTGGTTGGAAGTCTTATGATGCTTTCCATGTACTGAATCTCTTCTCTGGCTATTTTTAACCTGCTTATGAATTGATTGCATGCACCAGCTCACCTACTCAGCAGGTGTCAGCTTAGAGTGAGGATCATTTTTTTCAGTGAAGTCTAAATTAATCTGTAGCAGTATCAACTGAGAGAGGGAATATAAGCAAGGAATCCTTGCTCATTACATATTAGTCTTGTCAAACAATGACTAAGAATTTTAAATATCTATTTAAAAAATCACTAGAAAATAAAAGATACAATATTTTGCCCAAGGGATGTGGCTCAGATCTCTGATGCCATCTTTAGATAAAATGCAAGAAAGTTACAAATATCTAGACTGTAACAGTGAAATTTTCAATCTGTTGAATTTCCACTGTGTAGCAACTAGCTTTTACCTTCTCTGCTCTTCCCAATTGGACATTTATATTAAATTTCTCAGGGATCAATTATTTTTCTCTCTCTCTCTTTTTTTTTTTTTTTTTTTTTTATGTTTTTTTGTTTGTTGGTTTGGGTGTTTTTTGTTTGTTTGTGCTAATACATTTTACAATATTTTTTTCAGATACTTCAGGTGTAGCTCTTTTATATTTTCTAAAATGTAACAGTTTCATGCTGGAATTAATTGGGAGGGAGTATTCAGTTCTTTGTAGCATCACATATTTAGGTTTCAAATTTTAAGATCTGGAGTTCCACCTATTTAAGTCATAAAGTTCTAGTACATACTCATAATCCAGGTTCTCATTTTAATCATCACTGAAGTCCAAAGAGGAAAACAGTCATGTAAAACAAAATATTTAATCAACAAAAACAGAAATTGTTCTCTCCCAAATATCCTTGTTTTTCAATATCGAGCCTTATTTTTCTACAGAAATTGTAACTATTTTATGTTTACTATCTCATGTAAAAGTTATCTTCCTTTAGAAACTGACAACATCTTTTTGCAGGAGAGTCTAAGGCTTTGTCTGCTTGAGGCTGCAAAAACTCTCAGCATGTAATTTGAAATCCAATATAATGAATGGAAAGACTTTGAGTTAGGCAAAGCATGAAGCTGCAAGGGATGGAGCATGGGATCTAGATGTCTGAGAGTATCAGAGTCATTTTTCTGCATAAAGGCCTGCAAAAAGCACCTGTAGTTCAGGCATTGCTCAGCCCATAGATTCAGGAGGAGAATAGCACAGGATGAAGTACTTTATTTGCACTGCAATAATAAAAAATGTGTAGCTGAGTACAGGGGGACAACACTTCTGGCAGTTTTTGACATACTTCTTTGACAACAGCTACCAACAGTAGGCAAACTGCTGAATGGAAAATGTATTCCAAAGTAAAGGTAATGAATAGAGTGGATGACAGTAGCTGAAATGCCTGCTTTAGTTCTCTGAAACATAAAAAAATTTTGACGCAAAAAAATGTTGAGAGGTCACATCTTGTTCACATTTATTCTAAGAAAATTCCACAGACTTTTAGAAGGATAAAACCAGGGATATTTTCCAGGGAAACATTCCATGATTCTATATCAGAAGATTTCAGTAAGCATGGTTCCATTTTGGTAGATACTAAAATCATCCTTTAGGTGAGATAGGTATGTATGGTTGTTTTTAATTACTTTTTTCTGATTTTCTGTGAAGTGATCAAACACCAATGGGAAACCGTCATACATGCATGTCAACATAGTCAAGATCTGACCTTGTGTTTTGATTCAAGCCATCTATATGCTTTTTAAATGGAAGAAAAATATATACATGCTTTCAAAACATTACAATACGCTCTCAAGATGAACATTTGCCAGCTCAGCCTTGTAAAGTTCCCTGAACTCCCATTGAAGTCAAAGGAGCACGTGCATAAACGCTTTCCAGAAGAGAGATGTGTTCCTGAATTAGTCATAATGAGAATGAATTAATTTTGGTCTACTTCCCAGTACTCCCCTAGAGCCATGGTTTTTACATTTTCCTCCTAGCTTTAGACTGAGTGAGATGCTGTGCCTGATTTTTTAAGCTATAAAGTTTTTGCAGTCATAAAAACCTATTTCTCATGTCTGCCACCTCTCGCCTTGCCGGACCAGTCCTAGAGAAAGGAAAAATAATAACTGTGCAACAACTCTGGAGGAAATATTCTCAAGGGACTACATGCACATGCAAGTAAATCAGCCTGAAACAATAAATGTCTCAAAGTAAATTTTTTTAACCACTGTGTACCAATTATAAGGCAGTAAATTTAATTCATTAACAAAGATACAACATTCCTGAAATGAATGATTCCTAGAATGAATTGTATACTACCATCTTACTGGAGGAACAAAATAACATGATTTGTTTCTCTACATTGTTTGGATAGCCTAGAATTATGAGAATTAAGTATGGTAATAAACTGCAAGTTAACAGTAATTCCTTCTGTCACTGTGGAAATGACATTACAGAAGCAATTCTGACCTACAGTTTCTTTCACGAATTCTGCGGTTACTATCACTATATTTCTAATTATCCTCGTGGTCACCTGAACTAACATTATTTCAGAGTAGTTACAGAGACAATGCAAAAGCACACTGCATCATCTTGTTTCCTTCATCCACTGATGAAAAGATCAGAATCAAAACAAAATAAAATAAAATAAATACACAAATCATGATGCATGATGTGAGAAGCATGGTGCATCGAAAAGATAATTAGAAATAGCTTGTGCACTTGATAGTATCAATGAATGTAAATGCATATAAGCAAACAATTAAAAAAAAAAAAGTTGCTATCAATTTAGAGCACTCATTTGCAATTTAAAAAATAATGCAGAGTAAAAATTTTCAACAACTTGCAAAGCAACTACATATGTAACCTGACCTGAGTTTTAATTCCATGACTGTCAGTACATTACCTGTCTCCTCCACGTCAGAGGAGAGTGTTGTATTAGTCATTAACAAGGCGACACTGGGATGTGATGCAATAGGACCTCTCCTGCTCTGTTATCTGCTTTGTTATCTGCTACATGGCAATATCAGGAATGTACCGAGTTTTGTGCTACATGGACATACTGGGATGTGATACGCATGCTTGGGGGCGTAGAACACACAGGGCATGTAAGCAAGTGTTTGCTACCAATAAACGCCATTTTGCTCTCACCATATTGGTGTGAATGTGCTGCTAATTGGCCCTGGCCTGGTTAAGGTCAGTGTTGTGGAACGAAACGAAGCAGGAGAGATTGAGACCTGGAGGCTCAGACAGTAGCTGGTGGAAATTTCGGTTTGACCCCAGATCCTTCTTTTTTATTCCTGAGTGTAAATGCCATTTCACATGGCTGCTTGGAGAACAGTGATCATCCTTGCAGGTTTAGACATTAGAGAGAAGCTCCTTCACAGCAGAGTTACAGAGGGCATGCAAACTCCAAGCTGAACAAGGACACACCTCCACATAGTTCTTCTGGAACTACAGAAGCTGATAAAAGCTGATATGTACCACAACCCAGAAAAGAATAAGTTGTCTTTTTTGTTTGTTTGTTTGTTGCCAGTGAGTATTAAGGAAGGGGCTAACACCTACAGTGAGAATAAACAGTTTCAGCTGAGGATGGCAAGTAGGCATTGTCAGCATCACAAAACAGTTATAACCTTGATAGCCTATCCTATTGTGAAGTGCTTCAGGGTTGTGCTGATGGTCACATTCTTTAGGACTTTTCAGAACTTTAAAGTTGATTAAAAAGTGCTTGTTTTCTCCTATAAATGGATTGTCCCAGCTATTATTTGGAGTGGAAGTCCTACCTCAAAGGGATGATGGAGGCCTCATAAAAGACCAGAAAGGTCCAGTCAGCTAGTGCACTTGTCAGACACTCAGGACAGACTTTGGCATGAACATGTAGCAGGACAAAAAAAAAAATATTAGCAAGAAAAACAGAAGTGACCGACAAACAGAATGGCTGAGTTGCTTATTTAAATGGCATGAGCTTTTCCATGTGGTAAGCTTTTAGGCTTTTCTATCCCGTACTTTGCCTCCTCCCAGTTACTACGTCCTTCCACCACTCCCTTTCTCTTTGCTGAACGTCATCATCAGGACAGACACGTGATGCTTAGCACTGACCTGTGAATCCCGTGCACGATCTCTTGCTGTCTCTCACCCTGCAGCCAGACATCTCAGTAGGTAGCTTTGGAAATCACATAGTTTCAAACGATCCTCCCATTACTGGTGCATACAAATATTAACATTTAGTATGGATTGCATGCTACAGAAGTATGTTATGCTTATGAAATCTACAATAGAAGATTTGCAGTTTCAACTTCCATGCTTTAGATATAAAGATGAAGTGATTCAATGTTCACAAAATTAAGAAGATTATACCTGAGTTTTATTTAGAAAGCTGTGTTACACCTGCATTTTAGCTGTATGTTCATGTTCTGACTTAATGCAGCTTCTTTCAAACATTCATCCTGCAACCTGTGCTTCTTCATTCAAATTTTTTATAGGTTGCTATGGCCACCTTAAGTACTGGACGTTGTTAGAATGCCTGTAAGACATGGTTATCTTCATGATTGTTGCTTCCCAAGAGTTCTGTTTTATGAAATACAGTCCTCTAGTGTTGGAGTTTTCAACTCTTAAGTTATTGGGCTTCCTTAATTTCTTTCTTTTTTCTTTCTTTTTTTGGCTTCTTGTAACTACTTCTTCCTTAATAAACACACAGACTAGACCTTCCATGAGGAGATGACAAAATATTTTTTTAAGGACTATTTTTTGTTTTATTTTACATTTAACATAAGGGATATTTTGAAAATTAATTCTATGTGTATGCATGTGTTAATATATACATACATATATACATATGCAACCTTCCCCCCAAATGTCACTGATTCCTGGAAACTAGAGGGATGCATTGCATGAGGAATCCCTGCTTTAACTGTATCAACAGTGATAGCTGACTTTCTAGAAGAAATTCCTAACAAGAAAGAAAAGGTTATACAATTAGGTCTTCGTTCTTGTCTACATCTATGACAATACTTTACACTGTCTTCTATCTTCAAAACCAGTGCTGGTAACCAGGAGAGGAATTATACATGAGAGGGAGGTAGTTATCATCAGAGTTCTAAATCACTTCTGTAGTACCTTCCTCCTACTCTGTCCTGAACCACATCAGGAAAAATTATTTTCCTGACAACCCTATCATGTTGCATGAACCCAGCAAGGCTGACCGCAGACATCTTAAACTAGAACGGAATTACACTTTCCTAATTTATGCCAGCTTCCTAGCAGCCCCTGAATTAAAAATTCATAGCAGTAACTGACTGTGAGCTCTTTCTGCTTTGAGTGTCTCTTCACATTTGCTGGACAGACTTCTCATCTCAGTGAAGCACACCTCCAGAGAAGTTAGTGAAATTACATCTGTAAGACATGAAGCAGGGTACTTGCATGTTGCATGTGAACCTGTTTTATTGGCAGCATATCTATAACTGGTCAAGATCATAAGCACCAACATTCCTGAAGATGATCCTTTTATTTATTTGTACCTTGTATTTGACCATGTATTTGAAACATTTGTAGTAACAGCTATGAGTAAAAACATCACATAGCATCTATCTACATGGACAATTTATGTGTTACTGTTTTTTTTGTTGTTGCTGTTGTTGTTTTCAGAATATACTAAATATTTTGCAGCTTAATCACTCACAGATAGTGTGATAATACATAAGGGCCAACTTCAAAGAATGCACAAACACACTGCTATTCACTAAATGAATTTACAGAGCTTTAGTAAAGTTCTTGATGAAATCCACATACAACACCTCCTGAGTTACATCATCCGTGACACCATATACTTCTCCTTGCCTACAGTTTTTTTGTAGCTCCCCTTTCACCAAGTCATTAGTTTTACCCTCCACTTTCCTCTGTGAAATTAAAAAAAAATGAATTCAGAAAAAAATCCTGTTAGTCAAAAATATGATAATGAATCTTGATTTTGCTATTTCCTATTGAGTATACTAATAAAAATATCTGTTCATTGTAGAATATCACATAATGGCTATTAAAGTTTTCATAACACTCAGTCTAATCATACAGTCTCTGATTTTTCAGCTATAGTAGAATATTAGTGCCGATTGCCCCATTACTGTAACTTATTTCACTTTGTTCAGGAGTAAAATTTTGTACTTCTTGATCAAACGACACTTTCTATTATATTTGAGAGAACAGTAGGACATGTAGGAAGTGGTTCTGATTTCAGAAAATAGTCTGTATTTGCATGAAAGACAATTTTCCTTTGAAGTCTCTGATGTTACAAACCTTGTGTGAACTTTACGTAGTCAAGAAAATTAATTTCAGGGGTCAGATTAAATGTAATTACACATGACTGATGTTATTTAGTTCAGAGAAAAGAAGGCTGAGGGAAGATGCCATGACTCTACAACAGTCTGAAAGGAGGTTACTGCAAGAAGAGCGTTGATCACTTTTCTCCTGAGATAAGATATGAGGAAACTCACACTGTGCCAATGAAGGGTTTAAACTGTTTTTTCGTTCTTCATCAGGAAGAATTTATTCACAGTCAGGACTGTCAGGCACTGGAATAGGCTGCCCAGTGAAGTGCTGGAAATCCACATCCGTCGTAAGAGATCTGTAGGTTTGGTACTAAGGGACATGGTTCAGAAATGGAATATGTCAGGCTGGATTGCTACCTGAACTTGGTGATCTCAAAAGTCATTTCTGATATAAGGGATTCTACATAAGTTGCTCCAAAAGTAATGTTTCTTATTTATTTCCTTGGAAACAACAAACAGATACAAGGAGCACGATAACACTGTTTGATAGAGCAAATTTCAGCTACAAAATACTAGTTTTCAACACAGTCACTACCTTTAGATCTGCATTAACTGGAGTTTGTGTGTCACACTCATAAACAGCAGAAGTGACGAGTTTTGCTGTCACCACTGATGAAACACACCATGCACTGCCTCACTGAGCTCACTTGCAGTGGTTGGTCTCCATAAATATTCAGCAAACACAGTTAACGACAATGTATTCTTATCTGCACGGAGGAATTCAGTTCCATACCCTTGTGTCATACATCCTCCCATGTCGGACAGCAACTTATCAGACTTCCACTCTGCTGCCATGTATTGCACAGAAACAAAATGTAATGGAATTTCAGTGGGAAGATTCAAACTCCCTACGATCCCACCAAAACCTGCCTCTGAATTCGCAGGAGAACATAATAAAATAAAAAGCACTACTTTGGGAGCAGCCTTCATATTGTTCTATTTTGAAACATTTAAAAAGACATAGTTGAGAGTTCTTGCTTTTATATTCTAGGTCATATATTTGTTATTTGCAAATAAGTCATAGCACGTATGTCACTCAGTTTTCTAATTTATAATAATAGAAGTCAAAAACCTCTATATGCCTGACAAGAGTGTTAAATAGCCTATATCACAGAATCACAGAATTGTAGGGGTTGGAAGGGACCTCAAGAGATCATCAAGTCCAACCCCTCTGCCAAAGCAGGTTCCCTACACCAGGTCGCACAGGTAAGCATCCAGGCGTATCTTGAATATCTCCAGAGAAGGAGACTCCATAGCTCTGTCACG
>VXAB01009275.1:45030-61107 GCA_013399175.1 Odontophorus gujanensis
TTTTTTTTTTTTTTTTAGTTCCTAAAAAAGAAAAATTACCATCTTTAAATATTGCAAAGTGAAGATATTTATAATTTCTTACATTTTTGTGTGTTACTTTACGGGTATTGTAAAGTCTGTAGAGGTCATGTTTTGCTTCTTGTAACTCCCATGCTATTAATACAATTGTGAAACCAGCAGAAGTCATAATCTACCAACAAGTGCTTCAGTCCTTTTCATTCAGAAATCTTAAAAGGGAACTCTTCTCATTACTTTCACATTTACATCCCAAGTGCTGTTCACTGAGCCCCTCGGATACTGCAACATTTCCTTTGCTACTTCTGGCAATCTCAAGGCATGCTTGTGCATGAAGGTTATTTTTTCATGTTTAATGAGGTAATATAATTATACTGGAATTTCAAGTGTTTGGCAGAGTGTTGAAGAGTCATCTTATCTGACACTGTAAATTATCTGTATTGGCAAAAGTAAATATTTTCTCAAATATTTCAGTCCCCTATGAGTAAATTTTAAGCTTCCTAGTCTTCAGATGTACTTGAATGTGATTTATGATTACTTCCTGAAGCCCTCTAAAACATTCTCCATCAGAGACAAAAATGTAGCTTCTGACATATGTCTTGACTAAGTCACATAATTATAGTCCCCTAGACTACACTAGATATCAATAACATTTATCTTATTACCTAGTAATGGACACTATAGATTTTTCACTCCGTGAACTTGGTAAGAAAAGTGTGATGGAAGTGAAAGCACTGGGCTGGGTTTGCACGGAAGGTGCATCAAAATTCCAAGAGGGGAATAAGGCTGAGAACAAGAGGGTTCAGCCGACTACTTACTCTTCACAGAACCCACGCAGAAGGTGAAAGTAAAGGGTAGTATTGCGTGCAAAGGGATGAGCTTTATCCAAGTTATCTCATTTCCCCACCTGCCAAATGAGGAAAATAAAGAGCTCTGCTCACAGTGGCACTGTGGGATAAAGACATTGGTTTTTCCTAAGGCTCTTGTAGATACCCTGATTAAAAACATTGTTGATGTACAAATTACTTGTTGTACCTAAAACTTGAATGTATCTGTGGCCTTGGGTAGCATAAAATAAATGATGTGTTACAAGCACAGACCAGCTAAACATTTAAAAGGTTTAAAATGAACAAGGCAAGCAGTCTGGGTAGGTGTAGCTGCAGAAGTTGGATAAGCAGTTTCCGTTTTCCAAATCAGTTTCTTTCATAGACATTTCCTTAGAAACATTCAAACATGAATTAATATAAACTGTGACCAACCACTTTTTATATAAGTCGTAGTAACATATCACCACTTACATTAGGGTTGTAGAGATGCTTGCAGTATGGAGATTTCTCCTTGATTTTTTCCAGGTTCTCCTAAATGAGCAGGGAATGGGCAAGTTCTCAAACTTCATAGAATAAGTACAAACAAGAAATATTAAAGCAGAAGCATAGGCATTGCAAAGAGCATCAACTACAGGGCCACGTGGATTACAGGCACACAGAGTGTTAACAGGCACCAGGAAGAGAGATGGCCTGCATCTCTGAACAGTAGCTACTGCGCCATTGCCTCTGTAAATTGTTCTCTTAATAAAGAACATGCAAGCTTTCATGTTGTTACTCAGTATGTGACTCAAGTAAGTGTAAATCAAAGAAAACAGAAAACATACTAGATCTAAGCAGAGGACTCTTCTGGTATGAACCTGATTCAGCAAATCAGAGTCAGAAGTTGGAGTGTGTCCTTCCATTTGCCAGCCTTGGCAAAGAGCCTCAGTATATATTTCATATCATGACCCCTCACATGAAACACTGACAGGAAAGAAGATTCTGTTTAAAGATAGTTTCTGCATTCTTGGATACGTTCAAAATCTTAAAGAGTGAACTCAGCTTGTTGTTTACTGAACTACGCTGCCTGTTCATATATTTCAACAGAAAGCTGAAATATATAAACTTTTCATTTTGAAGGTGTTTTAGGAATGTATGTACTTTACAGAAAGAGTAAACTGGACAGGATATACTCTTTCATATATTTGAACTGCAAGAGTGTTAAGTTATTGGAAAGAAACAGAAAAAACAAAGGTTCCAGAACCCTCTGGATTCTTAAGCCTTCAATACTCCTTACTAAGTGCCAACATATTAACTTAATGCTTAAATATAAGTAACTTCAGAAATTAAAGAGATCAATAAACAAAGTGGAGTGAAGGATATCTGCAATTCTGAAACACTTGTGTATTTTATTTTATTTTTTTCCAGTTCAAAAGAAACTTCCTTCCTTTGCACAGCCATCGTTTGCAGAGAAATTCAGTCTGCAGCAGTAGAAGTAAGGGAACTGAAAGCCAATGAAGAAGTGTCAGGGTATCTAAGCACAGTACTGTCATGGTTGCAGATCTTGTCTGCCTTCCTACTTCTGGCAGATGCGCACCTCTATCCCTCTGTCAGAGTCTGGCAGTGAGCATGAGGATTCAGCAGTTGCTGGCCTTTCAGCCGTAACAAGGGTATGAGAGAGGTGACCATAACAGACTGATCTTTGCTTTTTGATCCCTAGACATACAGGATCAGGACTACCAAAGTTTGTTTTCCCACTCCTCAATATGGAAGAGTGTCCAGTGACAGTACTTGATAGTGTTACACAGAGCTTCCAAGTCTTTTTTGTTGTTCTTGCCCAGTAGACTACAGGCTTTTGTCCCTTTCTACTGGGAAATCTGTCTTAGCGCTTTTTCTGGCTCCAGGATCAGGGCATATGGGATTTCTTCTCACAAAGTGATTTGTGCAAGTTAAGAGCTAGCCCTGGCACCAACATGTCTAAACAGTCTTTAGTCTCCTTGACTTTTCTCATCATTTAGATTATGCAAATTCAGGTTCCACAGGCTTCCTTTAGAGCCACAAATTTATGCAAATATTTTTCTCTTTTCTGGGAGCTAGCTGCCTGGTTTTAGTGTCCGTGTTTCTCAGATCTTCCATTCATCTTTTGCTACTCACTCTGAGAACTTCTTGGGGCTGCCTTGTAATCATTAACTGCATTGCTACAGTCACTACACAGATACCATTATGGGCAAAAGAAAATCCAAATGCTAATCCAGTGTGCAACCTTAAGATGTCAGTAATTTTTTTGAGGAGTTGCTAAATGCTTCAAAGCTGCAATCTTTTCATTTATTTAATTAATTAATTGGGTGGGGGGTGGCTGATTATAAGTTTCTTTTGGGAAGTCTCTCGCGTATTTTTTTGTGGGATGAGGGTGTAGCATTTGAGCATTTCTTTATTATAGTTTAAACAAAGATTCTGCCTTGGAGTTAAGAAAGTGCACAGAGCACTTGGTAAGCACAAAGACTAAAATATGTTTCTACATAGAACTTATTTTGCTGTAGAAAAGTTGACTCAGTGATTTCACTGTTTAAGATGTCAACATGGGAAAGCTTATGAAGTGGGTCTAAATGTTTTTCCCCATTCGAGTTTTGTGCTCCATCAAGGATTGTATTATCCTCTGGAGCTCACTGTTCAATCAAAGACAATATAACAGTATCAATTATACTGTGGAGAAAGCAAGCCTCAGTGGAGATTTTTGTAAGCCCTATTCCTTTTTTTTACTAGAGGCAAGAAAGTGTTTCCAGTATTTTCTGTAATTGGGTGCTTTATTATTCATGTATGTCATCCCTGAATAGTCCTGAATTATGAAGTTTTTCTGCTTTTTTTTTTTTGCTCCTTTTTGATGTAAGATATTAGGAGACTTTTCAAAGGCGTTGTAGAAATTGTACTCTGAAATTTACAATAAGTTGAATATGGCCAACAGGGGCAGATTCCCTATTTATCTCCCAGTGGAAGTCAAAACTGAGAGGAACAGAGCACCTCTTCTACAAAGACAGGCTGAGAGAGCTGGGCTTGTTCAACCTGGAGAAGAGAAGGCTGTGAGGGGATCTCACTGCTGCATTCCAGTATCTAAAAAGGATTTTAAAAAGGAGAGTAATCAACTTTTTACAAAGGTAGACAGTGATAGGACAAGGGGGGATGGTTTTAAACTCAAGAAGGGAAGGTTTAGATTAGATTTTAGGGTGAAATTCTTCACTGAGAGAGTAGTGAGTCACTGGAACAGGCTGTCCAGAAAGGCTGTGGATGCCCCATCCCTGGAGGTTCTCAAGACCAGGTTGAATGGGGCCCTGGGCAACCTGATATAGTACCAGGTCTGGAAGTTGGTGACCCTGCCTGTAGCAGGGGGCTTGGAACTCAATGATCCTTGGGGTCCCTTCCAACCCAAGACATTCTATGAATCTATGATTCTACGAATAACTGGATCATCCACATTTGCCGCAAAATAGTTAAATGTCACCTTCTGCAAAGCAGAGGCTCTGGAGGAATTCTGCCAGAGATGCCCTAGTGACCATTTGCCATCAAGTATGACATAACTTGCAATGCAGGTGAATACTCACAGTTATTTATATCACCAGGAAATGTTGATTATTGTTAACTACTAGAAAAACCAATTAGATCTATGCTGCATACCTTGTAACATGCTCTAGCAAAGCTAATCCTTTTGAGAAAGTCATCTCCAGCCTCATTTAAAATGGACACCTATGATTAATGCCCTTTTCTGAACACTTTGATTTTCCATGACCTATCTCTCCCCAATTGTTAGATGAGGAAAATAACAAAACTTCATAATGGAGATTATAAGGATAAAGCCAGTGCTTGCAAAGCTCTTGGATAAGAGGAGAATTATAGAAAAATCCATGAAAAAAAATAATGATTCTTCACAAAGAACAAGGATTGAGCAGCATATAATAAAAAGTAAGGTTGATGACTAACTATCAAATCAGTGATTGCAGTCCATACTGTGAACTGAAGAAGACAGAACGTTACAACCAGGAATATGCTATTGAAGGCAATGTCCCTCTATCATGTTAAAATCGTACTGTGGTTGGCAATAAAAAGCTTTGACTCAGATCTCAAAAAGCTCTGGCCTCAGGAATGAGGAATTTAGCCTGGCATTCCAAATGAGCTTTTTCAAGTGTGATGGCAAAGAACAGTGTCACTGGAAGGTACACAAGTTGCTATTTTAAGATGAGTGGAAAATTGTGCAGAAACCTTGAACTCACAGAGAAACTTCAAACCTTTGTTATTGCCTTTTGGTGGTTGTCTGAATAGGACATGCATGTAAATGTGACCTATCACTGTAAGTGGACCATGAACTCAAAAGAAATTCTGTGTTTGGAACTGACTGAACCACTTTGAAGTTCACTCAGTAAAAAAGATGAAAAGTCCTTCTTTTTTATGAGATTCATCTTTAATTATCAATCATGGTTTACAAATGAAAGCATATATAAATGGTTTTATTATATGTAACTTAAACAGTTTTTGAAACAGTAGTAAGAGGAGGCAAACAAGACAGAGAGACATGCCTTTGTCAGTTCTACTTGCTGACATCAGTAAAGGTCAACAGACTCGCCTTTCTGAGTACCAGCAACAAGAAAAGTCAAGCAGCAATTTTTGCTAGGATATGTGCAAAAAGGAATTTATAGCCTCTACTGATGCATAGTTTATCACTTGCTGGGGAAGAAGCTGCCACAGCCCCATAGCATATAGAAGAATTCATTTAGCAAGTACCACAATAAAATAGAACTAATAAAAACTTTAATATAAACATCATGCTGCAAAATTTAGTTAGAAAGAAGGATCAAGTTAAAGCTTTAATAGAATTGCAATGTTCCAAAAATGTATTTGATTGTACTCAGGAATCAGGTGTGTTTCATGTGGAGTGGAAGTAACATATTTGGAGACAGCATAGACCCATTGAGTTCAAGACAGAAGAGCAGGCTGTCCCTCAGACTCAGGGTATTGATCATGTGTTAGAACAGTTTGCTGGTCACCAGCTTGTGCTGATATTCACTTCAGCTTTTTGTTGCCTTTTCTTCAGTTTACTTTGTTACAGGAACTGAGATTGTTTAGTCTGGAGGAGGCTCAGGGGAGACCTTACCATTCTCTAGAATTCCCTGACAGGAGGTTGTGACAAGATGAGATTTGTCCTCTTCTCCTGCATAACTAGCAGTAGGACAAGAGGGAAAGGCAAGTTGAGCCAGGTTCAGGTTGGATATGAGGAAAAATTTCTTCTCTGAAAGTGTGGTCAGGCACTGGAACAAGCTGCCCAAGGAGACTGGGGAGTCACCATTCCTGGAGGTGTTCATAAAACATTTAGATGTCATACTGAGGGACTTGGCTTAATGGGAAAGGAAATATCGGTGATGAGTGGATGGTTGTACTGGATCATCTCGGGGGTCTTTTCCAGCTTTGGTGGATTCTCTGATTCTATACACAGTGAACTACTCCCTGGTGAATTTCCAATTACATTTGTATTGCATTACTTTTCGTGCAGGAGGAGATATAAAATTATCACTTTCTCCCGGGAAGAAGGAAGGGCAGAAAAGCAGTGGTAATTGCAGGGGATTGAGTGCATTTCTTTTTTCAAGAGTCATGCTACAAATACTGCCATTTACTTCACTAAGTCACGATGCCGCAAACCTTTAAACTTTCTGAATCTGTTATTTTAACCACTGTAACTGCTGATGTTTTTCTGAGGTTGAAATTTGTACTTTGGAGGTGAGCTTAAAGTGTAGTCCCTTTGATATCCACATACAATGTTTACCTGAAGTAGAAAGAGAAGAACAACGGGACGGAACAAAGTGTAAGAGTGCCAACATCCCCCTTCTATACATGTATTATATGCATGTATAATGCATAGAAAAGTGAACAAACTAACATCAAAAAGAAAGCCGATGAAACCAAAGCTGTGTTCCATACAACCAGAAAAAAAAAAGCTTGTTTCTGACCTCAAACTTGGGAATCAGTTCAGGTCTGCACATTTTTGCAAATAACATTGTCATTATGCTGTAAATCGGAAAGGATATAGAGTTCATCTTTGGTTTGCTCTGTTTGTTTTTCTAAATGATGAGAACTTCACAGATACATAGAAGAGACAAAAACCCCAAGCTTTCGGTATTTAGATGAACTGTTCACTCATGAATTGAATGTCAGTCAGCCTGGTCTGCTTTTGAGTCATTTTAAACAAAATGTTATGCTTTCATGTGCTTTTTGCTTAGAAAACTCAAAAGCAGCTGTATATTTTTAATAATATTTGTAGTCAATTGATTCCAAATGGAAGTGAATTAGTATTCTCCACTTGGAAAAAAAAAAAATTTGAAAAATTAATTAAAAAAAAATAGATTTTAATGGGTTCCTCCACTTATAAAATAACAGCTATTGCTCATGCTTTTTATTGTACTTCACATGTATATATTAGGTATGAAAACATTGGAGGTCACTTGAAAAGAATCAAGGCCCTAAAGGCCATTTCTGTCACTGTTTATCTTAATGAATTCATAAAAATAAGTGCAGTTCACAGCTGTAATGTTTGCATATGTCCCAGGCAATATTCTTCCTCCTAAACACTTTGCTACTGCTGTTATACCTTAAGTTAATGGCTTATTACTGGTTTTTGAGACATAAATAATGGTCAGCAAGAGAATTCTAAGCTTTGCAATAGGCGGGCCTATGTGCTTTTAAGTTATTAATTTGGGAAAGTCATATTTTCTCATTAAGCATTCTTTTTTTTAAGCAGTTCCTTTTACTGACACTTTTTTGCTGTCATTTTTTAACATAAGATTAAAATACATTTGTTTTCTTGCCTGTAATCAAAATATTTATATCTATTTGGAACCCACTTTTAGAAATACTAATCTTCAAACAAAGGCTCAAGACATGGTTGACAGAAAATGCTAAGAGGGTTTCTTTTATTTGTTTCTCTGGATTCCTCCTTCAGAGGTCAAACCTTCATTAGCTCCAAAGACAGAAGGAATTGGGTCTTTTGCGTACTATTTGCACAGAAGCCCTGTGTCTATCTGACTTCAAAGGGTTCCTCTATCTCTCTCAAAAGTATTCTGTCTATGTTCCTCAAGGATGGAGCCTTTTCTCCTTTGGAGAAATATATTTGCACTGTTAGCCTCCTGCAAAATAAATAACTGGAATTCTGAGAGCACAGATCATGCCTTTTCCCTGACTAGCCACACAGGTATAGTCATTCAGATCAACTTCACTATTTAGAAGCATGGCAAAGGCAGGAGCATGCAGGAGATAAAAACGTCTCCAAGCCTATTCTGCAAATCATGGCAGTCTGAGCAATATTTTGTTTAGCTTGAGCCTAGTGTGCACATATTGTTACACAATATGACACTGTCTGTCTGAGTCAAAGCATTGCAATAGGATTCCTTTATTGAACACGGTGAAAAGGAATTAAACAGTTAGAAGATTCATTTGATACTGTGTTAGTTTATTATACTGGAAATGAAAACATTATATTCTCAACTTTATAAACATCTTAAGGAACCATCTATCGTGTCCAAGCTGGCAAATTTTTTGGCTCAGCATGTGGGGGCAGTGAGTTTATCTCAGCATCACTGATTGAATTGGTGGTTTGTGACTGATTAGTCTGAGCAATAAGTTTGCAGATTTGAATCAAATAAGTGATTTGTGACATAGGGAGAGGGAGCAACATCAATACTACAATTCCCTACGGCAAAAATAAGTTAATACAGAGACAGTGAACTTATCCTAGACTTGTTTTATCAGACTGTACAATGGATAAATAAGAATGCTAATAAAGTCAAAGTGACTGTATTTATAAAAAATAAAAAGAAATAAAAAAATAAAAACCACTCCAAAAAAACAATTCAGGGATGTAACGTAATATTAAAGTGAGATTTCTTGCTCAAGTGAACATACAAGTCTTCTTATATTCTTCTTATATTCCAATCAAAAAATGCTGTTTTATGGTGTGTGGAAAAACTCACTTGCATGTGTTATTAATGAATTAGAACATCCTTGACAATGGGATTAAAACGTGAAAAAGGTAGTGATAAGAAAGAAGATGTTAATTAATGGTATGTCTTCCTTGGAATTTATTGGTTTTCTGCATCAGTATTATAAATAATTGAGTAACCTCTTGAGGTAATCATTCAGAGAATGTTTGTAACAGCTGTAACTTAAAAAAAAATATATTGAATAAATGGGTATAATAAGTGGAGTGACAATGTGCAATTGTTAGCCAAAGGTCAGTATACTTAGATACTACACAGGGTTCAGTCCTTCTGCTCTACTTTATCAAAATTCATATCGTTATTATGCAGTGAATGGTGTTGCTAAGAGATTAAAGGATATTTGACATCCTTGTCCTTCCAAGATTCAGTTTTTTGATTTAAAATGCCAAAATATCTTTGGCTATTAAATAAAATTAACCTGGGAAGTTATTAGCTGAGTTAAATCTTACTCACTTCTATGGCTTACACACTAGTCATTTCCTACGCATTAACATATTGCATGTAACTATGTTCTTCCAGACGTCAAAGGGTTAAATTATATTTACACATAAAATGTCACCACTTTCTATGCCCAAATATCAGGGACTGAGATTTTGAATTATAGAATTAGATACTGTGCACAAAGAGCAGAAATAACCTACAGAGGTCAAATGATTTCAGAAATGTTTAGGTAAAGGATATGTGTGTTTGTTTCATTTAAGGAAACAAATTCTAAGCAACTGGTTTGCCACTCATCATCCCTACTGTTCATAGTAACCTTACTTTTTAATCAGTTTTCTGTGAGTGTAACAGAGGAACGAAGTCTTAAGTGTATGAAGTTACAATATATTTAACATAGTTGACATCTCAGTAGTGACTCTAATATCCCACTCACAGGATTTAGTGAGAAAGGTAAGGAGAAGAGCCATATCCACACTGTCTGACAACTGCTTGATGGTTGTGATGACTGCTTGGATCTAGCCCAATTAGTGCTGCCCCTCGCTCAGTCAGTCTGTTAAAGAAGAGGAAGGAAGGGCCATGTGAAGGGTGGCATGGCTGCCTTTGTGGGCATCAGAGATGTTCAGATTACTGCAGTGAATATCCCACATGAGACATGGTAAAGCTGGGATTAGAATGAGTCAGGTATGGGAACATGAGAACACGTCTTTATCAATTCTTCTGTTAATAGCAGTTCTGCACTGTCATACTCTTGTTTTATATATTAGAGTGGAGATACATATATGTATATTGTGTTTTATATAGAGCTAGGTTATTTCTACATGTGGAAAAATTAATTGAATTCGGGAACTGAGGAGTTGGGGAACTGAAATTGAAGAGAGGGTAGCGGAAGGCTTTCTAGTTGTTACAGGCGGAAAAGTGTATAACCACAGTATCACTGGGAGGAAATGTGGGTGGAGCACCTTGGTACAGCAGTCCAGCAGATTAAGAACTTCCCTTGTCAGTGCCAGAATAATGAAAGGGAAGCACAGGAGGGCAGGACAGGTGAGAAGACAAAGAAAATATACAGGACAGCAGGAAAATCTGAAGATGCTGTGGCAGAGAAGCTGCGATGGAGACTTCCCTCTCTTGATGGTGTCTCAGATCATCTCCTCTGGGGCACAACGGAGTGATTCACCTCCAAGAACTGTCATAGGAAATCTGATAATCCTATTGCAGATAAACCTCAACTTCTGAAACTGCTGTTTCCACTCTCACTTGGGCACCATCCAGCAAAATGACACATGTTGAGGAAAAGCTCAGCAGTAGTTGTTTGCCAGCTCAAGAAACCAGGGACTCTTACATATTACAAAGGGATTGCTTTACCTTTCTGCATCATCTCCACAGAAGGAAAAGATATGACTTGAAAAGACCAAGTATTGTTTCAGCACAGTGAAAAGCTAAAGTGCTTTTGGTAACTGCACTACAGCTGTATGTGTGCTTGTAATGCAGAGGACTTAAGCAGAGGTTTCATATGAAAGCTAAGGGGGAACAATAGGTAGGTGGCGTCTTGGTCTACCCAAGTACAAAATTATGAACTTGGAGATCAGTTTCAGTGTTGATTAATTTACTGGAATTATTAACCTTCTTAAAAATAAGCGTATGACTGTGTGCTTTGCTGCATGAGGTGCATTTAAGCAGTTTGATGCATTCTGTTACCTTGCTTACCCTGATTAAAATGATTGGTCATTTGAGTGAAACATAGCTTTACCAAGTGAAGAAATAAGCTATAGCCAAGTGAGAGTAAAAGCCTGGGAAGTTTATTTTTTGTGTATAGAAATCAGTTAATTTGCTCAGTATCTCTCAGAACAACATATGACAAACCATGACAAAAATTGTTGCAGGATAACTGTCGCTGAAATCTTTAATCTGTGAATTTTTTCTGTAGTATGGCCCCTAAATCGCAGGTATCTTTGTCTTGAGAGTGTGTTAAAAGAGAGCTAATAAAGAATTAAGAAGTTCTTCTCTTCTATTCAGCCCTTCTGTTTTCTTTCTTTACAGTGTTTCTAGGGATTGTTTAGGGAAGGAGAGAAGGGTTGTTATTGTTTGCTGTACTCGGAGTCCTGAATACTAGCTCCTTTCCAGCCACTCCAGGAAGTCATGCTGAGTGAATTACTGTAAAATGTGAAATTGGTGCAGCAAGTATATTTTACACTCCCCTTGAATCAGATGGGCGACTGCAAATTAAACTTTACAATAACCTGCTCAAAACAGCATATGAAAAATATCTGAATGTTTAAACTGATTGCAGAATGAAAAATGCAGGAATTTTACCTATTTGAACAATGCACAAATATAGCAAAATAATTTTTTGTCATTATCGAAAATTAGGGACTTTGAGTCACTCTGTTAGAACGATGTTGAGCCCTTGAAGAATGCTACATAATATATGACCACTTGAGACCTATGACCAAGGGAGGAGGAAGGAGAGACCTCTAAGGTATTTTTTCCCAAGGGGCACTGTGACCTTGCTCTCTGAGCATAAGGAATGAGGAGTTTACTTTTATTCTATCACTGATTAGTTACACAAACTCAAGTAGGCCGTTTCCCTTCATTTTCCATGTGATGTTGGGCAATTGTGATCTCTTGTCATTCTGTCAGTGATTAGAAACTGTATGCTGATGTCATTCTTTTTCGTGTCATATGTAAATTTTGCTTACTACTGTGGTCTATCCAGTCTGTTAATCTTGCAATGTGATTTTTTGGCATTCCAAAAACTATTGTTTTACAGATTGACCACCCAAATGGCAGTGATGATAGTCTACATGCATGCATAGTTCATCCTGCTTTGGCATTTCCAAAGGAGAGCTGTCTCCTCTGCTGATAGACCTCACCACTTCCATGTCAGAAATTACCACAGAAAAGGTAGAATGAAAAAGTTGGCAATAGCACCACTGCCCCCTTCCTGCAGAGTCTACTAGGTGACAGTTGAGTATTCCCAGACATCTTTCTGTGCAGAATCAGTGTTCAGTTCAGCTTTGTGTCTCCACTGGCTGTACCTCCGTGCCTCATGGTTACCCCTATGTAGTGAGGTCTGGCATGAACGCAGAGCATTTCAGCTCTGTTCTGAACAGCCATGGCTAACAACAGAAGTACTTGGGATTTTGGGATTTCAGTAGAGCACACATAGCACACTGTGGGAATCTACTGTATAAGAACATTTCTCTTTGGGAAAAACCTGTTAGGCAGCATTCGTTATTTATCGGCATACAAAAGGGTACAGCTTCAAGTTCAAGGTATGCCCCAGAATGCTGCACGAGTGCTTTAGCTATCATTGTGTCATTACATACGAGAGAAAGCGGACATTTGTAAAAATGTTTAGTAAAATTCTTCTTTGTGAAAATGCAGGATGCATGTTATACAGTAAAAATTCACACTTGTGTGCAAAATAATAATGAGAAAGCAGCCATGAAAAATGATTGAAGCAGCAACTTCTAAATCTACCTTTGTACTTTTATAATGCAGGACACAACTTCAGCACACTACAGGGTTCATAGATGCCAGTGCACACTCTATTTCAAATGTCATGTTTGAATGCCTCCTAATTGTTGGTTTAGTTGTCATAAACTATGGGGAATGTTGACTGAAGGTCTCATGGCAAAGGAGGATAGGGGCATTGTGTCTTATGTTGCCTACGGCGTAGAGAACAAAGACTTCCTTGTTTCAAGCAGCATAAACTCATCAAGACCACATTGTTTCAAGTTGAGTTTTTCTCTGGGATCAGAAATGCTTAGAATGAGTGAAAGCACAAAAAGGCGAGTTATTTACAACCCAGTGAGAAAGAAAAAAAAGAAAAAAGTGCTTTAAATGCAGTAGTAAACTAACTAGCAAAACATTTGGCAATTTTTCTTCAAGATTTGTCCATATGTGAGGATTGTTGTCATCACAGATTTGTGAGGAGACAGAATTTTTTATCACTACGTAGTTGGGGTTGATCTGGGGGGTGTGGGGGTGGATTGGGTTTGAAGATTTTGTTCTTTGGTTTTCTGTTGTACTGGTTTCTGTTTGTTGGTTGGTCTGTTGGTTTTTGTTTGGCATTTTGCTTTGTTGTGTTTTGGTTTGTTTTACTTTGTGAAAAGAAGAAAACAAAACTTTACGAACAAAATAACATGACCTCTTGATCTGAATACTGGAATGGAAGAGGGAAAGTGTTGCACGTTGCTCATTCATGACTCTTTCTGCAGTAATTAAGAAGTTAATTCTACACATGGCTTAGTTTTCGAAATTAATAAATTTCAGCTCTGCTGAATACTTATTTCAAAATGCACAAAATTTTAAACAGAAGGTTTATCAACTTCAGCTGTAAATTTTCCAGAACACTGAGGACTTTGTGGTATTTGCCACATGGGGCAGAGAGATAGTGTCCCTGCAGACGCTTTGTTCTCCGTGCAACACTGTAGACACAGGGCTCATGCTGTTCCCAAGTTCCAGCACACACTTTCAACCCTCTTCGTGTACATTCAGCATTTCCCCCAGTTAGGCATTGCCTGTCCTCATTGCAGCAGTTTTCAGGGACTGTCTTTGGTAAGGGATATTTGAAAGGAGACATCTGTCCATAACACTTCGGTCAAAATGAAAGTCTTCTTGTTACAGAAAGAACATTAAAGCAGTTTGCTACAGTTGCTTGTGGAAGCTGACTGAAGCAAGATTCCATTTATCTTCTGTCTGTGGAAATGATTTGCCTGCTTTGGAAGGGCAGCTACAGATCACGGAGGGGGGTTCAGGCAGATAACATGGCGAGATGCAGCTTGCCTATGCTGGGATTTACCAGAGGGTTTGTGCTACACTGCATGTTTCTACAGGCCAAGTGCAATCCAGCCTTAAGTTCAAACCTCTTTATCCAAAATGTATTGTGACTCAAGAAAACAAAATATTCTTCTGACTTATCTATGCAGCCTTTTCGGACAATGGTACGCATGTGTGCATGTATTGCTTCATGGATGATGTGTTATTTCACGTTCCTAGGCAGGTATGAACTCAATTTTCTGTAATACTTCATCAAACTTGTAGAAGACTTCAGGCATTATGAACCTTCCTTTCATTTTCTACACTGCTTCTCTTTGTTGGGTCACCTGTTGGCAACCTTTGGCACATAGCTCCAAACATAAAACATGTCAGAAATCTGAGCCTACAAGATGGTACAGTGCTTATTCCTTCCAACATTTTTTTTATAGCTAGGGCACATAACGCACATGCCCAGTGCAAATTAAGCACAGCTTCTTGCACAGAGCTTGCAGCATGAAAGGAAAGGTATTTTAGAGGAGTTCAGGGAAGAAAAGGGGCTAGACCATAACACAGCTTATGAAAGTTTTCATGAACAAAAATAGTTTTTTAGGCTAATAAAAATGTGTAAACATACAGATATAGCATCTCATATCAATACTCCCTTCTCTGGGTCTCAGAAGACACTAACTAAGCATTCTAACTGTGGCTAGTTACTCTTTGGTAATACATACTGCTGGGGGACAGCCAGTTATTTGCTTTATTGCATTCCTGAATTGGTAGAGCTGAATGATTGAAAATATATTTTACCAAAGAGAGAAATTCACTTTCTAGAACTGGTTCTGGGAAAGGTGCAGCTCATGTTTACCTTCCCTCAGTAGTGTCACTGGCTGGCTGCTCACTGAGAACCCCAGCCAAGCAGAGAAGATGCACAGCTGCTTTGCAGCATCCAGATATCTCCAAAGGCCACCAAAGCGGTGCAAATGTGTGTTTTCATCTCTCCCAGCAGCTGGAAGAAAGACATTCTTTGAGATGGCGTGGGTGTCCAGCATCACCTGGGGATTTGATTTTGCAGAGTTCTCAGGGCTTGGATTTATGGTTCCCGTGTGTTGTCCTGCCTCTTCGAAGTTGCTTCATTGCAGCCAATATTCTATATCTCTGTATGTGGCATTTTGTACCTTTTAAGATGAAGACTGTACTTAAAAGGTACTATCAGACCAAGCGGATTAAAAGCCACCGTGGGTTACACCTTCTTTTTTTATCTCATGTACTCATATGCAGGTCAGTCACAGCCAACTCACCATATTTCCTCTGAAGTTATATACATAAAAGAGTTTTTAGTTTTATTCACCCCCCTTTCCCCAACTACCACCTGTTTTTGCCTCTGAATACAGGCTTATTGTGAACACTTCAAACCACAGATGAGAGCAGAGGGGGAAAGATCATTTGATTTATTGTAGGGCTGCAGTGAGATTTCTTTCAAGCCCTCATAAACAGGCTTCTCAAAGATCTGAAAAATTATATCCGGGGCCAGGACCTCTGTTTACCCATTAGACGCTTAACCCACTTATGAAAGCCTGCACTTAAAAGAAAACAATTCCTTTCTGAGGTCATGGCCCTTCGTGGTGGGTTTAGTGTCCAGTACAAGGAATGGTCTGTGTGGTCAATGTTGCAAGCTATGTGGTACTGAGTAGCTGCGGAAACCGTGAGGCTGTGGGAGTAGTGTAGGAGCAGTCTGTGGCTGTATGGAAGAAATAATAGCTGATAGTTGATGTTGGCAGTACTGAGAGCTGAGAGTGGGAGCAGAGAATGAAAAAGGCAATTCTCTAAAGGATTCTCCTTTAAAGACGTCATCAGCAAAGTCTGCCAGAAGAAGAGTTTCACTTTTCATGTTTTGGGAATTTCACTTGGATGTTTTCTTCCAGATTCTGCAGAAGATGCAGAAACCAAGGCTCAGAAGGAACTATGCATCTGCATGCTAGCAAGCCTGCATCTCATTACTGGGTGTCTCAGAAGGAAGGGAA
>VXAB01009276.1:10615-62314 GCA_013399175.1 Odontophorus gujanensis
TTATTAATAATAAATAATAATAAAGAAGAAAATCTATATAAATTAAAATACTTCAATTTGAAAACATTTCCAAACTCATCCACAGCAGGGAACTTAACAGAGAATCTACATGCCTTATAATCAATCAACTTTCAATAAGAATGTTCAGAAAATGTGATCATAACAGGAAAAACTCTTTGCTTCAGTGTTCACTGAAAACAAATTAAAGAAAGGAATAAAGGTCACAGTGTGAAAACCTTTATTTCCAGGCAATATGCAAGAGGAGTTCTCTTAAATTGAAACTTCAGTAGGAAGTATTTTCAGCAAATCAATAGGAGAACAAATAAACAGTTATCAGAAACATTAAATTGCCAAACCATAACTATGATATGATGAACTGTTTAAACTGGCCTTAATATAAGGGCAACAAAAGCTGACAAACCTGGTAACAAGTATTTAAAAAGAATGATCCATTAAACAGTAGACTGAGAGCTGCACAAGCAAAAATGATAGGAATTGTAGAAAGTAATAAAACTGGCAAGAACAGGGATAAATGCAGTGCAATGGAAAGATGGGCTTTTGAAAATACAAGCCATGGACCTTCCATTCAGTGGAGTTCTTTGAAGGAGCAAAAGGTGTGTACCTAGGGCTCTCCTGAGTAAAAAGGTATTAAGATTTCCAAAAAGCTTTTGTCAAAGTCCTCCTCCAAAGACTTGTAGAGAACACAACTGATAGGATTTGGTGTCTGAATGATGATCTCAACAGACCTTTGGAGAAGAGGAAGAGGACAGTGTTGACAGAAAGGTAAAAAAAGTAACCATCTTTCCACTACCTTCCATCTCTGGTTTTGGTAGAAATTTAGCAGTATTGCTTCCCTCAATGCAGAAGTCGCTGGCATATTTTTTGCAAATCAGTGAGGGAGATTGTCAAGGTCACCAAGAGCAAGAGCTAGGCACAGAGCCTGGATGGGGTCTGTGATATCTTCACAAGTCTACCGCCAAATGCCTGCTGCCACCGTCGAGAATTAAACCAAACCTGACCTGAGAACCTCTAATGATGGCAAGTCATGGGCCACACTGTGTGCAGTTAAGTCATTTGTCTTACTTTCAGCTGGGAAGGAATTATTTATCAGAGTGTCTGATAATGCTATGGTTTTGTTCAAGGAAAAAGACAGAAGTTCTCATGGAACTAGTACTACATTGTGTAGCACCACACTTGCTGCTTACTTCCCCTGTTGCGTTGTTTGTCCTTTCTGAGGCTTGGATTAAGGTTTTTATTTTGCTATGCTGTGTGACCTTGATTTATATAATCATAAAAGTGGCAGCCACATGTTCTGAGTGTATTTGGCACTGCAGTCATCTTTGAGCTATGGAAACCATATTGTTGATACTATTAGTAATTACACTCTTTGTCTATGAAAGTCAGAACTTTTAGCAAAGAGAGAAGCTTGTAAATTTGGAGAAGAAGAAGATGAAGATGAAGGGGACCATCACAAAAGCAAGAGGAAGAAGAGACAGAAACCACTCTACTCCTTATGTTGAGTGAGCTGCAAGATCTGAAAAGATTATAGCCATTAGCTAGGTGAGCACACTGCCACCTGGCTGCTTTGGTGCTGGGATGGTGGGGGCAATATTCTGGACTTAACAGGCAGTGAAAACAAAAAACTGGGATCTTTTTCTAGGGAAAGTGGTATTGACAAAGCAATTTGAAAAGTTACAGTCTTCCCTGATATGTCAGCAGCTCTTGTCAGCTGTGAGGGAAAGGAAGACTTGGTATTTAACCCAGGCAAACAGAATACCATGGAGAAATGTATCCAGTATTTAAGGGAACTTGATGTGGTAGAGATTATATATGGAATTAACTTGGACAATAATATCCATTCCCTAGACCCAGATGATATGATGTGTACACAACCAATGTGGCAGAGACTTGTACGGAATGCACCACCACCATATGCCATCACCCTGGTGGGAATAAACCTGAAAGATGACAAAAGACCGATGGTGGATGAAGTGGCTAGCCTACTTTACAATATGAAGACAGTTTCTTTTTTACTCTATGGGCGGGTGTCTCAACTGTGGAGAAACTGTCCCAGGAGTTTCATCAATTCTAAGATATGTCTTGCTCCCCACATACACAAACCACTATCTCAACTATTAGAAGTAAGCACTCTTCTGCTCGAGGGAGAGGATATAGCAGGTACGTAACACACCATTCTGTGGTTTTGCCACTGTGACCATGGAGAGAATACAAAGCAGTGGGACAGAAAACCTACCTCTGCCCTACAGACACGGATATGTGAGTTGCAAGGGGAAACAGACACAAGAGAGGGTCCTTCCAGGATAATGATGGCTACAGTTTCCAGCAGGCACTTCTCCAGAGGAAGAAAACAGTCTCGTTTTCTCTCTGAGGTTGACAATGAGACTTCTGTTTCTCATACAAAAGAAATGAGAGATGAATACTAGAACCAGAACTAGAACAAGAGGAGCCCTACCTCCAGTCACATGGAAGAAAAAGACAATCAGGTTTATTGGACTGTGTTGGAGTATTCCCAGGTATGTATACATACTGGGAGATGAACTCCTTGAGAGCAGCCCTATGGAGAAGGGTCTGGGTGTCTTGGTGGATAAAAAACTGAACATGAGCTAGCAGTGTGCTCTTGTAGCTCAGAAGGCCAATGGTACCCTGGACTCTATCAGAAGAGGGGTGGCCAGCAGGGACAGGGAGGTGGTTGTCCTTCTCTATCCTAATGAGGCCCCATCTGGAGTACTGCATCCAGGTCTGGGGCTCCCAATACAGTAAAGACATGGAGATGTTGGAGAGGGTCCAGAGGATGGCTACAAACACAATCAGAGGACTGGAGTGTCTACCCTACAAAAACAGGATGAGAGAACTGGGCTTGTTCAGCCTGGAAAAGAGAAGGCTGCAGGGACACCTCATTGCAACCTTCCAGTATTTAAAAGGGGATTATAAACAGGAGAGGAATCAACTTTTTACAGATAGTGATAGAACAAGGGGGAATGGTTTTAAGCTCAAGGAGGGAAGGTTTAGATTGGATGTAAGGGGGGAATTTCTTTACAGTTCTTTACAGAGAGTGGTGAAGTGCTGGAACAGGCTGCCCAGAAAGGTTATGGATGCCCCTTCCTTGGAGGTGTTCTGGACCAGGTTGGAATGAGGATCTGGGCAACAAGGTCTAGTACCAGAACTGAAGGTTAGTGGCCCTGCCTGTGGCAGGGGGTTTGGAACTTGATATTTGAGGTCCCTTTCAAACCATTCTATGATTCTACCATTCTATGATTTGATGGCCTGGCACATCAGAACCATAGAAATATGAAGCCCTAGTGGACACCAGCGCACAATGTACTCTAATTTCATCAAGTTATAAAGGGGCAAAATCCATTTGTATTTCCCGAATGACAGCCAGAGTTAATGGTGTTGGAGGCCAAAGTGAGCCTAACCAGAAATCAGTAGCAAAAGCCCCCTGTCGCAACAGGCCCAGAGGCTCTGTGCATCTCAGAAGAGAATAATTCAAGGACTCAAAAGGGTACTGGTGGACTTTCAGTATAGCTGCCTTGGAGATCAAGAACATTAAGCAGCTGTCTACCTGACCTATTCTCTCAAATGATCTTTCAGTTGGGGGTTGCTATGAGTAGGAAAGCAGCAGGTGCAGATTGCTACTACAGTGATCCACCAGCAGTAATATTGCACCAATCAGGCCCATTTATCAGCTGATACACCAGCTAAAGAACCAGGGTGTAATCAGTAAGACTCACTCACCCTTCAATAGTCCTACATGGCCACTGTAAAAGTCCAATGGAGTGTGGAGACTACTGTGGCCTGAATGAAGTCACACCACTGCTAAGTGCTCTTGTGCTAGAACTCCAATACAATTTGGAGTCAAAGGCAGCCAGGTGACATGCTGGAAAAACTGAATAATACAACAGACTGTTAAAGACTACAGTAAGTGCAGTGAGTACTGGGACATTCCAGCAGTGGGATACATATTTAGCAAAAGCCACCTGGTTAGTCAACACTTGGGGATCTGCCAGTGAAGCTGGTCCTGCCTGATCAAACTCCCTACATACTCTAGGCAGGGAAAAGTGCCGGTGGTGCACATGAATAATATGATGTGTCATCTCTACCAGCAGTACTGGAGCAGCAGGTATGGACTAGATGACCTTTCTGATCTTTTTCAGCTTTAATAATTCTGTGGTTCTGTGAACTGGCAGCTTCTGCCAGCCATGGTAAATAGAGAAGAGGCGTCCTCTTTCAGCTCAGAGCTTCCTTCTGTGGGAGTACAAAGCTCTGATGAAGATGTTGCTCTTCTCATCAGAGACTACCCTAATGACAACTATTTCACCAAAGCATCAAGGGTTTTAAAAGGGAGCTGTGGTTAGGGAGATGTCTTCCTCATCCCTCTTCCTTTCCTTGCCCTTTTTTTTGCATGTCACTCACAGTATTCTCTAGGCAGATGGTGTTAAAGCTGATGAGCTTCACACTAAGGCTGTGATGAATAACCAGACTGCTGCTAACTTTGTTTTTCTGTTTACGTTTTTCTAAGAGCACTTTCTAGCAGATGAGGTGATTTCTATTTCAATGTGGAGGGTATTCCCTTATTTCCTTTCACCAGTACTCTTTTCTGAACGGATGTGTAACTGAACAGATAAGGAGATTAAATAACATCAATCCATTTCAAGAGACAGCATCTTCTTGACTTTCACGTGATGCAGATCAGTCTTTTTACAGCTTAATGTGTTAGCATTATAATAATACATGAGAAATTACATAATATTAGGTGAGAAATAAAGACCATTAGGTCTTTGTTATAAAGGTCTTTCTAACCCAAGTGTCACATTTATCAATGCATTCCCACCCTCTGCTCTGTATTCCTTCTTCATCAAACATTCATATTTCTCTTGTAAATCAGCAGAAGCCACATACAGGGAAAAGAAATAAAAAGCCCTGATGATTTGATGGAGGTAAAGATGTATTCCTTGCACAAAGTGGAACAGTAACCTAAATACTTCCACAGTATCATTTCTACCTGAGCAGCCAACTCACTGATAAAAATAATATTTACAAATTATTTCACAAACCTCTCTAGCATGTTTCTGAGTTCAAGTTTTAGCTTCTATACTTCCCTTTGGCAGTGCATTCTAAAATTTAATTATGTGTTAAGAAAAACACTTTCCTTTGCTTTAAACTCTTCCTGATAACTTTCTTAGGTTATCACAATGTTCTCTGGACATGATAATCATAGAATCAGAGAACGATTTGGGTTGGAAGGGACCTTCAAGATCATGTAGTTCCAACCCCCCTGCTATAGGCAGGGACACCTCCTTCTAAACCAGGTTGCTCGAAGTCCCATCCAACCTGGCCTTCAACGCTTCAGGGAAGGAGCATCCACAGCCTCACTGTGCAACCTGTTCCAGTGTCTCATCACCCACACAGCAAAGAATTTCTTCCTAATACCTAGTCTAAATCTAACATCTTCCAGTTTAAAGCCATTTCCCCTCGTCCTGTCATTACCTGCTTTCATAAAGGGTCCCTCTCCAGCTTTCCTGTAGTCCCCCTTCAAGTACTGGAACAACACTATAAAGTACCCCCAGAGCCTTCTCTTTTCCAGGCTGAAGAGCCCCAACTCTCTCAGGCCATTCCCGTAGGGGAGGTGCTCCAACCCTCTGATCATTTTCACGGTTCTCCTCTGGACCTGCTCCAACCACTCCATGTCCTTCTTGTGTTGCGGGCCCCAGATGTGGACACAGTACTGCCAGTGGGGTCTCATGAGAATAATGTAGAGGGGCATAAGCCCCTGACTTTTTCCTGCTACACTGTGTAAAATCTTCTGCTGTCCAAGCTGAGGATTCCCTTTTTATTTTTTGTCTCCCCACACCTGGAAGACAATCCAATCCACTATATTTCCCATCAAATTAGATTATCACACGGGAGTTACAAGCATCATTTCTAACAGTGCTGCTTGATGGAGTTACATCATGTGCCATTCTAGGTATGTTCCTAGTTCAGAGCTCAGGTAGCTCAGGAACGAGGAGTCAGCAGTAAAATCTGATGGCACACCCAAATATTCAACTCTACCTGGGGCATGTCTTTGGTATGAACTCCTCTGCAATGTGAAAAATTGCCAAGGGATCCTGACCTATGTAAAACTATGTTCAGTAGGTGGATGTAAGGAGCTGCCAGCCCTCAGAGCCCCTGGAAAGCACTCACTCCATGGTTTCAGACATACAGAACTCCAGCTGAGTGTGCACAAGGCATCTCCCCACCACTGCAGCCTTAGCAGTATTCACATGAGGCCATTCACAAGCCAGTGGGAAAGCCCAGTGGCAGATACTAATAGCAGCAGCCTCTTTCCATTTCTCAAGTCCATTTTAAATTAATAAGAATGTTCTCCTTCTGTTTTTCATCCACAAAGAGACCCCCTTCGCATATTAATTTAATGTTAAATTGATGGATTAAATTATACCAAGCTCAAAATCAATTCTGCACATATTCATTAGAACGAACTAAATCCCTTAGTAAGGATAAAGCACAGAAAATGCATTTAGAGACACTGATAAGTCCAGGTCCATTATATGTCATTTTAAACAAAGAGCAAAAAAAAGCCCCTTTGGAGACGCTCTATCAGCTATTAAACAGAGACATCGCATGCACAGGGAGATTGATGATTAGCATTTCCTTTCTCAGAACGGCTCTCCCTGGGCTGATGATAACAAGTAAATGCCTCTTCATGTCTTTGTCACAGTTCACAGAGAAGCAGATGCCTAGACTAAGCTTTCCTCCTTTGTCTTTCCTCGTGCAATCAGTTCACAAGTGCAAAAGCACAACTCTTTCCAATATTCACTGGAAGTCTTTCATCTCTGGAAGTATCAGGTGGTAATTTTACCTCCTCTTTTCCTGTACTAGCCGTTGCACTTCCGTAGGCCTTCCCCATTCTAAGCTCGTTGCATCGCTCACTAACATGGCAGGTCTCCCACTTGGTAACATGGGACAGGCCATCTCTCACAGCTGCTGGCCAGGAGAACCTTTTCAGTCTACAGAAAACCAAGCCCAGACCACATGTACTTCTTGAGCATTTGGCATTCCAACACTCAGTTTTGAATCTGAATTCAAATTTTACAGATGGCTCCTGTTTCTAAAACTGAATTTTCTAAATGTTAGAATTTCAGAAACTGGTACACATCTACATTTGCACCTAAGATTTGTTACCTACTTCAGTTTTACAAAGCATAAGGGTGTTGTTTTGTTTTTTAAGATTTTGGGTTATTCTGAATTCAGGGCTGCCAGGAAAGAAATGCCATCCCTTCAATCAACATTATACTTTCTTGAGGATAACCACTTCATTTGAGTTAAACCTTCAAGTCCAACCTTTCTTCTGCTTGACAACTAGAAGTGTTCTCAAATAGTCAATGAAAGAAAGAGAGGAAACAGAATCCCAAACTGCATGGGTGCTCTGAGTCATGCATTTTCCAAATCTAGTTCCCACAGACTGCTCTGCCTTGCTTTGAGCTTTAGGAAGTGGTTTAACCTCTTATTTTCTAAGCAAAGATTTGCAATATTTAATCTCACAAAACTATCAGTACTTTACCTCTATTCTGACTTAGTATTTTAGTCCCCACAGTCTCACCACTGTAAAAGACTACGGATCATTATTAAAGTCTGTTGTGTTTTCCATATTTGTGTTTAATTTTAATTTCTAGCATAAAGGCAAAGAAAGAAGTCTGCAACTTTGTGCAAGCAAACATAACCACACAATGAAAACATTACTCAAATTCTATTTTTTTTTCCAGAATATAAGTAAATTCAATGGACCTGATCCATTTTACTGGTACAGAAATTCATAGAGATCAGTCACATAGGTCATTTGACATGAAAATAGACTTTTTAGGAAGGAAAGAGAAGAGACGGAGAGTTCAGCATACCTTTGACCAAATCACAAAGTGGTTGTCAAGATTTTAATATATGAGAACTTGAATTTTGGAAAGACGAAACAGCTTTTTTGATGTTTTTAGAAAACTGCGTTGTGTGTTCACTGTTGGGCAGTATGTGAAATGAAATATCAGAATTCTTAACCCAGTGTCTGTCTAATCCCTGCTGTGGGAAGTGAAACTGTGACAGATGGTTGCTGTACTTATTACTCCTCTATTCACAATGAGTAATGATTTACCATTAAATCACTCTAAAAAGAATGCATCTATACATGTAACAAGGCTTACTAGTTTAAGTATAGGATGTGGCCTTTATTTTGTGAGTCTTATATTTTGGATCCCCAAATTTGGACTAACACTGTTCATCTACCCATATGACTTGTTTATTTATTTACTGAGAAAAACTTTAATTTTCCAATGATAAAATCGTATTTTGTACTTCTCCATTTTTTAGTTTAAGAATTGACAAATCTAATCCCCACATACTGCTCACTGTGGCACCATAATATACCTACTGATTTGTAACACTTGAATTGAATGGGAAAAGCAAGTGTTTTTGCTAGAGAGTTAAATTTTGATTTACAAGAAGTATCTACCCATAATTTTATGTCTTGCCATTAATATTTCAGTGTTTATTCTAAGTGAGTAAATACAATCTTTTTCTAAACATACAGTCTTTGTTGCTACATTGTAAGGGCTGTTAATCACTTGGAACAGGTCTTGGTTAAACAGGGAATTATAAGGATAGAACTCAGCTCTGTCAAAAAGCAGTTGGGGGTATTGGTGAATGGCAAACTGAACATGAGACAGCAATGTGCTCTCACAACCCAGAAAACCAACCATATCCTGGGCTGCATGGACAGCAGGGTGAGGGAGGTGGTCCTGCCCCTCCACTCTGTGCTGGTAAGATCTCAACTGTGTCCACATGTGGAGCTTTCAGTACAGGAAAGATGTGGACCTGTTGGTCCATTCAATGGTCAGATCATCTCCCATGATCCGAATGAGCCAGATCAAGCCTGTCTGCAAAGAAATATGCTTGGGCTCAGATTTCCTGCCTAACATGGATCAGGGTAGCACATGATATGAGTAGGTGATGTTTAACTTGTAAAACTTGACAAGATCATGACCTGCCCAACTAAGAAATTTGGCAGTCTCAGGGCTTGGCTAAGTCATTTGTGAAACTATCAGAGTTTGGTATTCCAGAAGAAACTGGATTGGCAAATCTCAGCTTCTGGTACACGAATATCAGTACATTTGGCTGAGACACTGCAGAAAACTCTTGGGCATCTCAGAGATTGGAAAGACCATAAAATTAAAAAGTGCTTGGCAAATTTCCATATGTCAGATGAGCCATGGTGGCTGGCATGTTCACATTCAGCCTGTGCAAGCAATGTGATTTAACCCACCTGTTTTTGGCTGTGAGCTTCGTTAATTCCCATTAGCTCTTCCTGAAGCTGAAATTAGACATGAACAGTTACATAT
Organism: Odontophorus gujanensis; assembly: GCA_013399175.1. NCBI lineage: Eukaryota > Metazoa > Chordata > Aves > Galliformes > Odontophoridae > Odontophorus > Odontophorus gujanensis. Next base: position 20,020 of record VXAB01009276.1, read on the forward strand.
ATTTGGATAATGTGATAATGTGATTGTGTTCTAAAGAGGGAAGTCTCAAGTCACTTGGTAGGGAGAGCAGTGTTTTTTCTGGTTTTCATATTGTAGACTGGGACATGGTTAGCTTCCCATATTGGCTGGTCAAATATCATATCCATATAATCTTAACTCTTTCTTATATATGTCTTGAACAATATCAAGTAATGCATGCATATGTTAAGGGACTTTTATAGAAAGAATACTACTGAGGCAATGGTATTTGTATTCTCTGTGTTGCAAAGATAATGAATACTTCTCCTTTTAGTACTCAATAAAAAGAGAATACCTGTATCTTTCAGTTGCTTCTGAACAATTTAGCATAGGAAGAAACAAACATTCCTCTTGTAAATATGCTCTATTTTAGATTGCAGTATTCCTACAGGTTTGTCATGTAATGAGATCTGTTTTTAATGACAATTTATAGAGCAAAGTCTTGGGCACATGGTGTTCTTGAGACACTGTTAGGAATTCAATGGAAGTCAGCAAGTCTGCTTGCAGTGAATATAGCATTTTGCAAATTGGTGACCTCATTGTGGTTTACAATCCCTTGTCTTCCTCTTACTTTACCTTAATTTTTTCCTTTTACCATTTATCCAATAACATCACAAAACAGTCAAATTTCACAAATTACTTCCAACCAGTCATCGCAGAGTGCTATGAGTTGCACTCAGAACTGCTATCAGTAGTTATAAATACGATTTAAATGATTCAGCAGAGCTCATAGGGTTTTTACAGTGACAGCAACCAGGCTTCTTAAAATCAGTAAATTTGAGTATCAGACAACATGGCAAGAAGTGTGAATGAAGATCTGGGAATCCAGCAGTAGGCTGCCCCCTTTGGGAGCCTTAGCCTAACTAAAAGCCCTCCAGTCTCATGTAAAATGAGTTGGTAGAATACATGAAAATTTAGAGAGAGGGTCTAATAAACTGTAATAAGATTAGTTCAAGGTTCTGTTGCAAGGATTTTATTGCAGCGTTAGCTCATTCTATCTTTTGAAATGCCCACTGCTGCTTTTCTCCCCTACCTAAACATACCAGGCATGGTTCAAAAGTGGGTAACTTTCTGTCAATAAATATTTTCAACATCTGATTTTTGTTATCTTTTTTTTAACATTGTTTTATTCCACATCTTTTGAAAGTAACCTGGTTCCACAAGGAATGGTAGAAGTAATACTCTTCTTGTGCTGAACTGCTCAATGAAAAGTGAATGAGTTCTTTCCCCCATGTGGGACTTTCCAGCTTCACATCTGCCTCCAAGATGAATGGTACACCTACAGTGCTCTTCACTATGCAACAGGAGGAACCCTCCCTTTTGAGTCCAGAGAGACAGGGGGGATTGCACTGTGATTTGTATTTCCCTGGTTGTGTGGTCGCATCTGAGGAAGGAGAGACTCCAAGCTCTTGCTGCGGAAATCATTCATGTTATTTATCCATCATACATGTGAATTAGAAAGTGAATTAAGTCACTGTGGTGCAAACTGGGACTCTTCCTTTCTACGTGAATACCATAATCATTCATCCGCAGAGCCATATCTTTCCTTCTGGCCTAATTAAATCCTTAATAGTCAAACCACTTCAACAGGAACAGTTAACAATACGAAGCTGATGGAAGGAGAGCAAGAGAGAAATACATGGGTGAAGGGGAGAGAGACTGAGGTGTCCCTTGAGCTTCTGGATGGAATAGGAGGCAGCAGTATCTCCCTTGCTTCAGGTTTCTTACAGTTCAGAAAGCCACCAGCCTGACTGAACCAAAGCTGGAAGCAGATTCTCCTGCTGCACAGAGACAGTGACAGAGCTTTCTTATCCTTGTATTTCTGCTCTGGTGTTGTAGGGTAAGAGAGGATCTTACCAGACTGCTGGCGTCTAAATTCAATTTTCTTCCTTCTCTAACAATTCCAGAATACCTTCAATAGTTGAGCTTTTGAACATTTGCTGGAAAGTTTCCAATTCTTTGACTGTTGCATAGATGAGTGCCTGCAGATGCACGTAGGTGCCTCACACCAAAGCAATACATAACGTCACTGGGATATTAATACAATAACCTTTCCTGATATGTTTAAACTAAAGCTAATGTGTATGCTTTTTACAGATGTATAAAAGAGGAAAAAAGCTGATTACAAGTTGGAAATGTTAATGATCAAATGCTGCATTACCAACAGCCCTCTCCTGCTCCAATCCCTACATTCTTTCTGAAATTCCATTTTCAGTTTTAAGCATCACAATGCTTGTAAATATATGGTATTGAGTGCATGACTTGGAGCAGTTTGCACTAAAACTGTAAAATTTGAGAGGTGTAATGAGCTGAGCAGTGGATCCACAGTGGAGATTTTATTTAAACTTAATTTGTAACATGAGTGAAGTACTTGGTTGAACTCGAGTCTTCATAACATTTTTAGGATAACATGATAACATAAGATTTTCTATCTCATTACACCTCTGAAATGAAATTTCCACTCTGAGTTTTTTGAGAAGTCTTGACTTTTCATCTTGTCTCTAAAGGAGAACTCTTAGACTGTAACGACAACAGTATTTGCCATGATTAGATACAGCACTGGGAAGAAGCATTAAACTCATCTCCATTTTTGCTGATGTCAGAAGCATAATCTATAATTTTCTGCTGTAGCTTTTTTCCCATTTCCATGCCCATGGTGTATATGATGGATGTACAAATCTTAAAAACAGGTTAAAAAGCAGCTTATATTAAAATAAAGAAAACACTATTTCTGAGATCATGTTTGGTTTCAGGTCTGTGATTTTTTATCTTTAGGAGCTCATATGCATTTATTGGTCCACTCTCTCAAGTACATTTCTGAGTGATACAGCTACTAATTTCCAAAAGCAGGGTAACCGTCAATTGATTCTGACAGTTAATTTCCTGATTCAATCCTGACTGTAATCACACTGATTTGATGCATCACTTGTTGGCAGGAACATGATTCAGTATTCAATTGTAATGCAATGTTTTGATGAAAAGTTCTCCATACAGTAAAATATAATTGCAGTACAATGTATTTAACTGCCCACTGCTATTGCAAGCATATGTTGTTTTAGGATTTCTCCTAGGAAAGGTACTTAGTCAAACATACTGAATGATAATAACTGCTGCTACATCAGGACAGAGCTAACATAATAGTCACTTAATGTAGATTAATTTAACTAGTGCTAATGCATGTAAAAAATAATTAACCGGAGGTTCAATATGTATAAACCGTATGCTTTTGCCTTTAGAACAGAAGTATCTAATAAAAATAAATCCTGTAAAGTTCACTCACTGTTCAGTAGACCTTAGTAAAAAGTAAAGGGTTTCTGAGGATCATTACTCAAGGACAGCTTTAACATCAGTCAGCATCTTTTGTTCATCTTTGGAATGGCAACATTCATGCAGCTTTGGAACATTCTTTGTTTGCAGAAACAAAATCTTCACGTTATACTCTTGGCATCTATGCATTGTTTCCAAGACACCTTCTGACAAACTATAATAGAAAAAAATAATTGTGCTCTGGGATGTTGATACTGGGTACCTGAGAGTGTGAAAATGACAAGTATTATTTATGCAAATAGTCTGTTTCTCCAGTATAGCCCATCCGATAACAGATAAATTCAACAGCATAGTGTCAATGTTCATACAGTCCCAGTTGAACATTTCTATATTTTCTAAATATTTTATACTTTCTAAATGTGAAGGTCTTCATTTGGGTAATTGATTTTCAGAATATATTATTAAAAAAAAAAAAAGAAAAAAGAAAAAACATGGCAAATATATGTGCAAATCTGGCTTATGTCTTTTCAATATTAGTGTTGTGCACAGATGCCTTTGCAGACTAACCTTAACTTCAGCAGCCACGGTGCTGCATCTTCTGATGGAGCATGAGAGCCACTTTGCATCAGTGTAAGATCAGGGCTTCTATATTTTATTTAGGAAAAAGAATTATGAAGTGAATTATCTTAATAAATGCTGAAGAGTCTAGAGAAAGATGTATCACGGGTTGAAGAGGCATAGCTAATGAGGTTTGACAGCTCAACTTTCCCGGAATATGCCTAGGGTATCCCCTCAAGAAGTAGATGATTTCAAAATCAACATCCTTGAGTGAGCTTTTGCATAAGCTTTACCTTTCTCCTCCTAAGTGTTACAGGGGGAAAAAGTTAAGTGTCTGTAAAAGCAAATAAAGAGAAATTTTAAGGGCAGATGAAGAGATCCAACAGCGTGTTCCCAAAGGAAATGTGAAAGGAGAGCACAAATGAATCTTTCTGTAGGCAAATGGAAATGAAATTTTGTCTGGTTTAACTAGCACTGGGTATAGCTGGTACTCATAAGAATAGCCTGGTGCCAGATTGTCTATAGCTATGAGTACTTTTACACTGCAGTTAGCGTGGATGTGACAGGCAAGGAGTGCTCCGTAGAAGAAAAAAAAACATCAGCTAGCTTCACACTGGTACCTTTTCTGGCAGAACAAATATCCATGGGGTTGTAGAAATAGTGTCGTAGAAAGAGAAAATCAGCCTGATATCAGAAATAACCTTCCAAAATGAAACTTAATAGAAAATTAAAAGGAAGTATTTTGTGCTGTGAAGGAAAACTGAACAATTCCAGATGGTCAGTGTTCTCAAGCTTCTACAGACCCTGATAGCTGATAAATGGCTCAGTCCTGGCCATCAGCCACCAGCAGATCCATCTTGCTGAGAATTCCTTCATGAGAAATACGTGAAGATATTTGCAGAGATGCTGGTTTGGCATATACCTGGTTTGACATATACCTGCCCAGTTTTGTAGCATTGCAGCACCAGAAGTAAGTTAACCAGCCACTGTCCACTTCTCAATCACTTACATCTGCTGTAAGAAGAGTTAATGTGCAGAATACTGTTAGTATAATTCATCAACCTGAAAACCACAACTCAAGCATAGCCTCAGAAATAATAAGATATACTGCAATTTAATATAAATTACACTTAGCTGCATTGAAAACTTCATAATCATCTAATTTAAAGTACAGCACCACAGGGAGAAAATCTTTCCAGACAGCTATTTAGACTAGTTTTCTCTGACATTAGCAGAGATGGAAACTGATGGAATGGATCTAAATGCCTCCTTCCAAGCCACTGATTCTAATGAAGATCCCAAATCCACTTCCGACTAAGCATCTTCTAGTTACGGTGTCGAATTGCATTTCAGTCGCTTTTTATAAAAGATGAGAAATTTAATTGAAGCATTTCATCACTAGAATACAGTAACATATCTAAAGGAGCTATTAAAACCATAACACTATCTGCTCCAGAAGAAGATTTTGAGAAATTAGGAATTTCTGAGCATCTGAAACACTGTGGCCCCTGGTGAGCAGGCCCTGAGTTTGATGCTTGTCACACCAGGCTGTAAGGGCTACCTGGAGCTCCACTGTAGCACTGGGATTGCAGAATGGGTTTCTATGATAAACGAAGAAAATGATAAATGCTTTCAGAACTATTTCCTTTATGAGATACTACTGAAAACAGTATATTATGAAAGTAGACTGCTTTAAATATAATGGTTTTCCAGCAGGATGCAGAGGTAGATCCTTCAGGGCCTGAGAAGACCTCAACTGGACTCAGTGCTAAATGCCATCCCTTCACTCAATGAAGACCACTGGAAGCAGCTGTTATTTGACAACAAGCAGTGACTGCCCTCTGAAGAAAAAAAAACGGATGTCTGAGTGTAAAACCGACAGGAGTTTCTACATGGCCATGCAAACACACTGCTCTGAAATGTTTCATGCTGCTTGAATATAGATGCAAGTTTTCTTACAAGATGAAAAACTAAGGTTTCCACTCAATGGAAAGTCCAGGGCATAGGAACAAATCTGTCACATCATTAGTGTCTTACTATTAAAGCATGACTGTATATCCCAAGCACAACTTGGAGGTGTGTGAAGGATAACACAGACAGTTTGATCCCAAATCTGTATGGCTGTCGGAAGCTGGAGTAGGACCAGCTGACACTTAGGCTGAGTGATGCTAAGGCACGGGGTAATGCATGTGTATGAGGAGAAAGGCTGGTCTGGGTTGCAGGTATAGTTGGATAAATATGTAAGCATGGAAGCATACACAAAAATATACATACATATGTATAGCATCATTTAAGGATCTGAAAAACATGTATTTCTTAGTCACATTGAGTTTTATTCCACATGGAATAGATTATTTTCACACTTTTAACCCTGACATTTGTGTCTTAATTGGAATGAAAATTATGTATACATTTATTAGGAAAATATCTCTGCAGTGCGTTCAGATAACTGTTTGCACGAGAGGAATCGCAGGTAATTCAACACTAAAATTCTGTTTTGAATGCCAGAATAGTCTTATTAAAAATAAAAAATAAAAAAGAAAGAAAGAAAGAAAGAAAAAAATCTGTTTTAACGCCAATTTGCGCCAGTTCGGAAAACTAAGGTTCTGGGAACATACCGCAGGAGCGTGCTTTGGCTACAGTCGCACCCTGTTCCTTGTAGGGAAATAAAAAAGCAGTGACTCCCGCTAGCTGCAGGGCTCTGCCGTATCCCCGGCATTCCCCGGCCCAAGAGCTCCACCATTTGGTGGCCGGGGACACTGCGGCCCTGAGCGCCTGAGGCAGCGGCGGGTCGGGAAATGCAGGCGGTGAGAGCAGCAAGGGGCGGCAAGGACTTCTGGGCTCGGTCCGTAGGGCCATTGGGGTTTCAACCCGGTATACACTGAAGGGATTGACGTTTTCTTCCTGTTTTATGCTTAAGTTAAATGAGCCAGTTTCCATTCAAAGTCTATAATCGCTTTAAGCAGTGCTCATTCTCATATACTTAGATGCTGGTGCCGCTGAGGCCACACTGCCAAATGACTCCTTGCCATGGCCATGGCCCTCTTCCAGATGATGGCATTTCATGGCATGCAAGTATATAACATACTCGTTAAAGCACAACTGAAAGTACTCCTGAAATTCAGCAAAACAGCAATTCCAAAAGGATACTTTTGTGATCAGAATGATTCACAAAGATGTGGTTCAGAATAGATTTGAAAAGCTACCGTGCATTTGGAAACCTTTTTGCGACAGTAAAGAGCTGATGAAATTATGAAGAGTTGCAAAAGCTTTTACAAGGGAAGGGAGAGCATTCCTGGTACTGAGCTATCTGCTGCATAATTAAAGACATGATAAATGTTTTCTTTGGGTATTGACTAAATGAAATATATTTAAAAATCTGTAAAAGTCATAAAAGAATTGTAATACAAATATATTAATAATTAAGAAAACTTAATAATATTCTGGTAAGGAAACAAGTGTGATCAGTTTAAAAATATTCAGAGGTCTTGAAATGCTTAAAATAATAGCAGCAGCTGTAATGGGTTTTAAAACAAAAACTCTTTTTTATAGGCATGCCATGAACTTTTGGTATCCTGGAAAGAAATCAAGTTTCCAATGATTTCTAGAAAATGTTGAATGTATATGAGGGCACATAGATTGTTTTGAGATTCTAGTGCAGGAAACAGACAGCAATAGCATCTTATACATTTTATTTGCACTTTAATGCCAGAATATGCTGGATTTCTTTATATACAGAACAGATTTAGAGTTTTTCTCACAAGACTGGCACGTCACTTCAGCTAGCAGAACATAATATCAGAACAATGCATTTGTTACCATAACTTACTAACAAATAAATTGGAATATTTCTAGAGTCATATTCCACTGTGATTTTTTTTCACTCTTGGGAGAAGAAGAAGGGTGGAATGTCACACTGTTGTGACAAATGAAGATGACCTGAGCCCTTGTGCTTTTATGATCTGTCAATATCTTTCTGGTAATAATATGCCCATAACTGAACACAGCATTGCAAGAGCATGTTGTGCATCCTAAAACCATATAAAGGAAGATTATTAGCTTCTTGCTCCAATATATGATGATAGGGTGTCTGGTGAATGCAACCCAAAATCACATTGACCTTTTTTCACACGCACAACATATTGGAAGCTCATGTCTCATTTGTTACTTAATATCCCTTGGGATTTTTAAATATTGGACTGGAAAAATTACAAGGAAAACTACTGCAATGAATCTCACCAGCAAATGGATGGGACTTTGATTTCAGAGGATCCTTTCCATTCTGTTATCTTTTATTGCTGTTTCAAAACAATCAAAACATACTGAATGCCATTTATTTTATTTCCAGTTGATTACTTCCTACGATCCAAGTCCTCACTGCTTTGGAAATTATAGGTTGGCTTTAAAATCAAAGATACTTTTTCAGTGTATTAAATAAGCTGTAGATTTGCAAAAAAAAAACAAAAAAAACAAAAAACAAAAAAAAACATGCAGAGCAAAGATATAAGCAGCAAGAAAAAAAAAATTTCAAAAATCACAAGAGTTAGACACGTAAACAAAAGAAGTTGCAAATTAATTGAAGAGCCAGGTAACATAATTAAAGGGACTGTGTTCTTTCTAAATTTAGTTAAGTGAGTGCTCATCATAATTACAGCTATTGCTGAGCTCGGAGCGTTAAACACAGGTCTGTTGCCTTGTTGAATGTTACAAGAGACTGCTGCCCTAACTTTGTTTCACTAAAGGGAGTATGTAATGCAGCTGGAATGCTAATGGATGACATGTTGCATGGAAGAGGAAGCAGGTTATCATATTCACAGCACTGACAACTCAAAGTGTTGTGTGATACTAAACAACAATACCTACTTGACTAGCACGATAGCATTAGAAAAGCCAAGCCCTGAACTGTAACTAAGATATGTCATGCTCAGAAAGTGGATTAAGTTCAAACAGAAATGTCCTGAATACAAAAAGAAAGCCTCCTAAACGACAAGATTCAGTGTAGGCATTATAAACGTGGAATAACAAAACAGTGGATGCATCTTATCTCTGCAGTTACAACTGCAATGTTTAGTCCATCTACTTTTGTATTGATATCTTTGCAAATACCGTGCTCTCGGGGAACAGAACATAAGAGACACAGGTCCATAAAGCAGACAAAATGGTGAGATTCTGGTTGCATTGCGAAAGCTAAAAATATGCATACGGTGTTTGTTATTGCTCTAAACTGATGTCCTTCATATGTACAATATAGATATAATAGTTCCTTTTTCCTGAGACAGCTGTGCAGGTTTTTATGTTGTTCTACAATATAAAAGGAAGGAAGTTTTGCATCAACTTCAACAGGGAACACACTCTGCTTTGTGCTTTACATATTTACATGAATCCAGTCTTCAACATCTCACGCCTACTCTCACATTCTTCTCACAAACATGAAATGCTTCAAACCCTGTTTGAATGGTGACTAATTATCATTAGACCTCAGTAGTCATTAGTGGGCAAGTATCATAGCATGCATTGTTTTCTCAGTGCTGTAAAAGAAGGATCAGTGTCTCTTCCCTGCTCTCGCACTAAGATGAAGGATGCCTGCACCTTCCTCGCAGAACCTGAATTCGCATGACCTGAATTTAAATACCCCCAAAGAGGGAGGCTTTCTGGTGTCCAGAGGGAGTGTTCTTCCAGGGTTTCAGTAGTATTAGTGGGCAGAAGTTTTTCTTGATCTAAGCTGTGGCTGCTGATGTGCAATTTGAACTGCTGATTTTTATGCAGCTCTCCATGCTTCTCCTGTTTTCCCTGTAGTCGTCTTCTGCTCATTTAAAGGCTGTCAGCAAAGTTTAGTTCTGCCTTCTTTTGTTTAGACTGCCCTTTCTTTTCCAAACTTCCTTCATAGGAAATATTTTACATATCTCTAATTTTCCCAATTCTTTCTCCAGTTTGACAGGACACACATGATTTCAGATTATGTCTTCCATTATTGCCCTCTCCTCTTTGTAACCCCTGCAAGCTTCATAGCCATGTTATTTATCCCATTTTCTAGGTGAAAATATTGAGCAACTATGGGTTCAAAGTGGGTCTTGTCCCTTCAACATTTGGATCAGCGGTAAATAATATTTGAGCCTAGTTCTGCAAACATTTTCTACTCTTTTACTGTAGCTTGTCTAGAGTGTAATTGTATCATGGGAAATAGTGACAGACAACATCGATTACCTCTCATCCAACTTGGAGATTTGTCATATTCCTGGAGAAGTTTAACAAATTGACACAACCTCTTTCTGACAAATCTGCACTGTTTGTAATTCACTTTATTGTTTTTATAGAGATGCTTACAGGTTCTGGTTCCAACATTGTTTTTTCAGTGATTCAATTTAAGCTGACTTTTCAGACATAGCCCCACTTCTCTTTTCTTCCTCACATCTTTTCTACTTCATCACATCATGACTTAGTGAAGTCGTTCTCTTCTCTGACTGTTTCTGTTTGATGCTGTTAATATTGGTCCTCATAGAGCAGCTGCTGTCCCTACCACTGACACTAGTCTTCCTGAAACTCACTGTCTACATGCTGTCATTCTTCCTTCATCCTTTTGAAAGGATTATGGACCCTTTTAGTCTTGCTGAAGTCATCTTTCACCATAAGCTCTGCAGCCAGCTCCTCCCTGCTAACGAGGATCAGCCCTTGGAGACCCCTTTGCTACTTGGTATTTCTGGCATCCAAAATAAGTTATTTAGGTTATGTTCTCTGGAAGAGATAGGCAGTCTAAGTTCTCTTCTAGCCCTCTCTCTGTTGATGTATGGCTTGTTGAAAAATCTGGTTATCTTCAGGTCATTGCTATGAATGATTTTACCCATTGCTCATCCAGCTCTTGCTATTCCTGGCTTTGAAGCTTGTAGTAGATTTCCCCTGTGAAAGTACATGCATGCTTGTCCCTTCTGCCACCACACAGAGATTGCTTACAGCAGGTCAGCCAGGCTCTCAAGGCAAGGGCTTCAACAGTGTTTTGCTGAAGTCTTTCTCTTATCTGTTCTTACAGGACGAGCCTTTTGTATTAGTAGGCTAATTCATGCCATTGTAAGACAAACTAAAAAAGCATGAGGTGATCTAATACATTCACCACCCTTTTCTCTCAAAACAGCTGCTTTCAGGACTCTGGATGTCATTTGCACCAACTCCAGACTGAGGCCTGGCATCATACTGGGCCAGGGGCCTTCCCCACCTTTCTCTCCACAGCAACAGCATATCCCTCTCAGCCATTCCCGTTTCCTAATTCTCCCTCACTCCTCCAGCAACCACTTCAGATTGGCTTCTGCTAGGACAGAGCCCTCTACTTGTCAATACTAGCAGCAAAAATAGGGATGGAGACAGAACACACTCAAATCTGGACTGTCTGTCAGGGAGCAAGGTGTCAAGGAAACCTGGTCTTATGCCCTCATGAAATCAGCTTTTAATCTGCCATGAACAAATTAAAAAGAGATTGCCTTGTTCTGATCTTGCAAATAGCAAACTAAGGCTTGGCCTGTACCATTTTGGATTCAGAGGGATCAAGTTGGGACTATGCGAATTATTCCATAGCTCTGTCACGTGAAGTGGACATGAAGTTTTATTAAAATTTCACTATTTTTGTTTATTTGTCAGATGTCTTGCATTGGTTTACAAGCATCTTAAGATGGTCTGCTGTCCTCTTCCTTATTGCTTCCAGTGTAGTATTGAAATAAATGTACAACTTAGTATTTATATGCACTTATCTGTCTCACTTTGAATCATACTTACTAGTAGGCTTAATGCACCTATTCTTGTGTCTATCAAAAAGATTTTCTCACTGGATTAGAAAGTTAATATGTAAAATTGCCCACTTCTTTTACTTGTGAGGCAAACTTTGCTTCTTGGCTTTTGGAACAACAACCAACTTCCAGCAAAACCAAAATCAACACTAGAATTAAAACAGTGTACTTGTCTATGTGATGTCTCCAACCCTGTCAGTGCCTTGACTGCAAAGAGTGGTCAGAGCAATGTTTTGTTCCCACATCTGTGCCCTGCTAGAGTATCAGAATCCTTTTGGCTTGGCTTTAGGCCTTTCCCAACCAACACTACTATGAGTGTTCACAAGGATATGTAATATGAAGTACTGACAGGGTAGCCAGCTGAGCTTTGGTGATTGCTCAGCATCATCTCCCCTTATCTTCTCTTGGGACTCCTCAGCAGCTTCAGTAGCCTGTGGCTCCTGATCTTTGCACCCATTCCTCTGGGAACCCATCTACCACTAGATGGTGGTAGAGTTCATCCACCACTATTGTTCTTATGGATCTCCTGGAGGTGCTAATTCTTCTACGGTCTCCAGTATGTGTTTTCTCCCTTTACATTTGGATGTGGACTCTCACTGCCTCACTCACAGTATCACATACATGACCTTGGTTTCAACTGTACATAACTGTCGTAGAATTATAGAATCATTAAGGTTGGAAAAGAATGCTAAGATCACTTAGTCCAACCTCCAACCCATCCTCCACCACCAGCCTGGGCAGCCTGTTTCAATACTTAATGACTCTTTCAGAAAATACCTTTTCCATAATATACAACGTGAGCCTTGTGCAACTTAATGCCATTACCTCTCATCCTATTGCCATTACCTGTCAGAAGAGACCAACCACCACCTCACTACAACCTCCTTTCAGGGAGTTGCAGAGAGTGGTCTCCCCTGAGCCTCCTCTTCTCCAGACTCAACAACCCCAGTTTTCTCATTCTCTCCCCATAACACTTGAGCTCCAGACTGTTCAGTTCTGTTGCTCTTTTTTGTTGGTGATTGTGGCCGACACTTGACCTCCTCTACTGAAATGGTGAAATAAATAATGATGAACAGTCATCACTTCCTAAAAAATTTCTGCTTTTCTAAAGAAGTTCTGTTTTTTTGTTTTTTGTTTTTTTGTTTTTTATGATTGCTGTGAATAATCATGGTCAAATTTCACATGGCTCCGTATGATTTGTCTGCTTCATCCCCTCCAAAAATAGAACCGTAAATGTAGTACAATTTATCTCATTCAGATTTGAAAAGTAAAATATCTGCAAGAAGCAGAAGAGATACGGAGGCTCAGATAAATCTCATTTATCTTCCTAAAAAGAAAGTATAAAAGCCCATGAAACAAATAAAAAAAAATAAAATATGGAAAATAAAAAGAGGTAACAATAACTTTTGGATTTTCATTTTCGCATTTTTATGTATGCTGCTGAGTACAACATAAATGTATTGAACAGTTGCTGTTTTTGACAGGACTTATATTTCAGGTCATTTTGTAACGCAGCAAGTCACTCCAGAGCAGGTAAGCGTGGTAGTGAAAAATTGTTTCTCGGGTGACTGCAGCCAACAGCCATATGCCTAATAAATCTGAGGTTAAATAAAACTCTTGGTGCTCTGACGCAGTAAGGGACTAACCCCACCTTGCAGAGGCACAATGTACTGCCACACCATGCATGGTCAAGTCCAGCTCCATGGCTGACAGCTATGAGGGACTGTTATTCAGCCATTATTAATTTACCCAGGCTGTTAAATTGCCCCAGTGTTCAGAAGAGCTTGTCATGGGTGTGTAGCTGGTACAGGGCATATGAACCCAGAATAATTTAGTGCAGCACGAGTGAGGTCTCACTCACATGGAGCCAGCACATATACATAGAACAGGGAGGTACACAGCCAGCATACAGACCCAGAGTGCCCATAATGGTACAGCCATGCTTGAGCATGTATGAGGATTAGTTCCACTCAGCATTGCACATATATAGTCCCTAGGAGTGAAGGAGTCTCAAAGGTCTTCACGGTGCTGTGTAAGGCAGCTCCTCACAGAGCTGGATATGCTACCTCCTCACAGTAGCAAAATGACCTCTTCTCTCAGCTATTCTGTGTAGAAGAGAGTAGCAGAAGGAGTAAAGATGTAGGAGTAGCATCTGCTTTTTACCATCGTTACTGATCACCAGTTATAACCAAGGCGACCCCTGTCAAAATGTTCTTATGACACAATTTATGTCTCAGATTTCTGACATACCTTGTCAAATAATGGATTTATATCCCACTGATTTGATGTATGATGTCAACCTGATTTATAAGTCATGCCACTTTGTATGCTATTGCATTCATTTAAGAGTCATCAAACTGATTTATGGCTTGAGCTTTTGAATTATAAATCACACTGGTATTCTACATTTCCTGTAACTTATTTGTAATCCAGGACTTTTTACATTGGTTATAATCTTTGATTTACTAACTTGTCTTTGAAAATGGGGGAAAAAAATTAATAATAATAAAAAAAAAACAGTGATGTGCATAATGGGCCCATGCTGTAGTATATACTTTGCGATGCACATTGCACCTTCAGCACCAGCCTATCTCACTGTCACAGGCAAAGCTACTCCAGTCCTGTCTTCTGCATATCCACATCACACACAGTCCCACAAGCCCTTTTGCAGCCCTACTAAGGTCATTGCCTTATTTAAGCTAGTATTTCTGAGGCTGGACTTGTGTGGCCCACTGCTCCCACTGCTGAAGCAGTAGTGACAACCCCAGAGGACAAACAGCCAGCAGCCATTCACCCAGGCTCAACACATACAAGCTGAGCCTGAGGTGTTCTTCTGGGATGAGCTATATCTCCTTCTGGACACTAGACGCTGTTGATTAAGTTTCAGTGGCTATTTTTCAAGCTTATTTTTAATCTGATACTTCTTACTTTAGGCATAGGAGTTCCTCCACTATTTCAAGAGTGCAGCTTTGCTATGCAGTGGAAAATTCAAACTATATCACTGTCTTGAATATCCCCATATAAAATCTGAATTTACTTACCCCAAAGCATAATGTGTCCATCAGTTTTTATCCCACAAAACCATGTGCTGTGGCCATTGGGATTATTGTGCTGCCCTACAAGCTTACATAAGGGCAGTTAAACTCACAGCCAAAGAATGCCCTCACGAGGGATTAGCCCCTGTTGTAGGCCAAAGACAGCTCAGCAGCATTTTTGTGAACCTCTGCCCTGTTCCCCTCTGTGTCCATGTGCTCCTAACTCCAAAATTTCAGCTTACCACAGGAGCTGAAGCCACTTATAGTTTCATGGTTATACAACTACATATAAACATCTAAAGCTAGAGGTGCAGAGCCTAACAGGTCTGACAGGGGAAGGGCCATCAAGCCCGACTGGGCATGGAGAAAGAGTGCTAAAACATTGCCTGAAGCCCAGAAGAATGCCAAGCCATGAAAACTTAGGTATTTACTGGGGACAGTGGTCAACTAGAGTTGCACAATTCTAGAGTTATTAGAGTTCAGAGTTACTATCTGAGTATTTTGATTGTGATTTCTGCTTGTGAAGACTCCATGGACTTGAAACAGATGGAATAGGCAGCAGCCTAAAGGAGAAAATAAAAGTAGTGTTTGCATCAAATTCAGGTACAATTATCTTTCCTGAGTTTTCTATTTAACACAGATGTTCAGCAGCTTGTTGGAGGTGAAGACCTCTCTTCCTCATAAAACCTCCTGGGAACTAGGGTGTGAAACAAACATGCTTTTGTATAACATATATTAACTACTATATATTAAGCTATATATTAACTGAGATCTCTTCAGCTGTTGTACTCTGAGTCTCTGTATTGGTCAGGTATTTACTTGCAGAGAAATGGGTTGTGTCACTCATTTTAGCTTTATTCATTATATTATAGAATGAGTTGGGAGATTTTAATGCCAACAGGTTACAAAAGCAGGCTCAGCTACAACATCTCCTGTTCAAAGCAATGAAAAAAAACCCTCTCTTATCAGTAACAGCTGGCTATTTCTTTATACAAAACAACAAAATCATTCATGTGAGTAAGAACTGCCAAAGCCCAGAGGCACGTGCCCACTACCCTTGTCCCAGTGTTCACAGTGTGGAATGTGTCTCTCACCTCTCCTACAGCAGCCACATTTTGTGACCACGCGTGAGGGCAAGCACTGTTGGCAAAGCTACGGAAGTATCTTTACAGAGGAACACGTTTAGTTCTGTATTTGAATCATGTGATTAACCATGCATGGGAACACTGACTGAAAAATAAGCACCAAAATTTCTCTTCCAGTGAACAAAACTGTTGTTGAAGTATCATTATTGCTACTGCCATTTTCAGTCCTACAGACTGTTTCTGCTCAGAGTGTCATGGGCTTGGAATTAGAGACTATGAGTGACACACAGCAGCCCTGTGTGAAAGCAGATGCACCTGAGAAAAATACACAGCAGTAATGGCCTAGGTGTACACATCAGTCCTGTTGGTGCTGAGCAGTCTGTGATGCTTTCCATGCGTGAGAGACACATAGCACGTCTGCACAATGACCTCCAACTGCTTGCTGTTGCTTTGGTGAGAGATCATAGAATCACAGAATATCTTAAGTTGGAAGGGTCCCGTAAGGATAATTGAGTCCAGCTCACCTAGTCCCAGCCCCTGCACCCCGTCATCTCAGGCTGCCCAAGGCCACATCCAACCTGGCCTTGAGGGCCTCCAGAATGGGGCATCCACAGCTTCTCTGGGCAGCTGTGCCAGTACCTCAACACCCTCTGAGTAAATAATTTCTTCCTAACATCTAACCTAAATCTCGCCTCTTTTAGTTTAAAGGCATTCCCCCTTGTCCTATCTCTCTCAACCCAACTGCTAATTCAGAGCCATGCTGAAGCTTTTGAGTGGGAACCAACTGGTGAATTCAGAGATAGAGGATGCCAGGAATTTCAATACGCATTAAAAAAAAACTACCTACAGTGTTTCCAAAGGGAAACCATACATAAGACAATTACCAAGGAGGGGATTTCCAGAACACAGAAAATAGATAAAACAGAAGCAGCACTGACCCGAGTTGTTCCCCAGACACAATATGTTACTGTTCCTTTTTCTTCAGAAGTGTTTAGGGGTGGCTGTTGTTTCCAGGAGTTTCCTGGTTGGTGTTGCTAAAGGTTTCAATGAGAAGAGGAAAACACAGAGTCACCATTTATTACTTTAGGACATGAGAAGAAAATATCCTCCCATCTCTCTCTCCATCAGTTTTTGGTTTTGGCTCCTTTTGGATAGCTACCAATGTCAGCATTTGTAGGAACAGCAATAACATAAGAATAACTGCTCTGAAAGGTAAGCAACTCTCTGGAGCAGATGTCAAAACACTTTCAAGACAAATTATTCAGCCAGAAGAAACATATCCGTTAGTGACTATGCTAATAATTTTCATTCTCCATTGTTCGTTGAAGTACTGGTCTAGAAATCACAGCTTGAGAAACTCTGAATAGAATTGCAAATTGATACATACTCACAGCTATCAGTGTTTCTTTTCTGTATAGGTGTCTTGCTCTTCTCCTGGATAGTAGTGAATTTGACTTGGCCTTTGCTGAGATCAAGGGAATATGACTAGATAGTCATATTTTGCACAGTCTTCTATTTAAACTACTAAGTAGTTCAGGCTTAGATTAATGGCTAGCTTTGAATGGATGGAGTCCTTAAGAAACTAGAAACATGATTATTTCCCTGCTTTGCCTTCTGCTTATACTCAGATGTTGAGGTAGAGTTGTTCCCTGGGAGCCATGTATTGACAAAGAACTAAGATTTCCAAAAGAATCCATAAACACACTATTTCACCACCACCAATTCTGAGCTGGTGTTTATGGTTAAATAAATCAAGCTGGAAGCAGCTCTGCGCACCCTAATCTATCCTGGGCAGCTGCCTGTAGGTGCCCTTGTTCTTCAGCTTTCACCTGTCTGTGCCCATGACAATGAGAACAAGAGAACTGGGTCATTCCCAGGTTATGACACATTTTTTTTCTAGCGTCCCTAAAATGAAAAATGTCCCTAAAATAAAATTGCTGGAGGTGTCCTTCTGAAGTTGTTTGACTTTCAGTATCCACACTTACATCACTGAATATCACTGCACAGAGAAATAATCAGTCACTAGAACAAAGTGATATGCACACATGCTGATATCACCTACAGCTCATTTCCTTGGTTAGGCATCTTAGCATCCTCTTTTGGTGCAAACATTGAGCAGCATTCAAAAAGAAAAATCAGAGTCCACCCGCTGACTAATTTTCTTGGCGAAAAAACAAAGTGCAATTGAAAACTGTGTCACAAATCGTTGCTTTATGTTCTCACATTCAGCTTGTTTTTAAAGCCAAATAAATATCTACCAGCCTTAGATACAGCATTTATTGACATATGTAAGAGGAGTCTTTTTCTGTTTTTCCATTATAAACATTTTGCAGCATCCGCAGCAGACAGTTTGTGTTCAGGTGAGAGCTATTAGGTAGGAGTGCCTTTCCATTGCCTCATAACATTTCCTTTACCTTTAATGAAATGCACTGTTAAAAAACACCATACCTTCCAAGTCATATTTTTGTTGCTCTGATAATTTTGGCATTATCAGGCAATGGTGAATGAACCTCACACATTTCCAAGGGAGGATCTATGCCAGTATGTGCATCATGGAGCAATCTTTAATTACAGTTACAGATGTACCACTCCAAATGGATTGGGAAATTTGGCTATCTCTCCACAAGTGACTGGTTTTCAGACGTTATCGATTTTCATCTTTCATCAGGGGATGCTTTTTGAAATTCAGAGTCCAGAATTAGCATTAACAAAATTCCAGGGCAAATTTTACAAAGTACTTAATGCACAACATATTACAACAAAAAATCTGCTTTCTTGTGCAAGTCCCTCACCAAAATACAAGACAGTGATGTAAAATGAAATATATTTACAGACTACTCCTTGGCAGGCAAAGAAAAACTACATTAAAATAATAAATATAATATAAAAATATAAAATAATAGTAATACATTTTGTGTCCAGTGCTTACAAACCTCAGTTTGCTCAGCTGTCACAGCCACCATCATTGTGTTATATAGGACTGTAGCAAACATATTCCTATCAGTAGTGCTACTTCAATAAACAAAAAAATACTTATTGACATGAAAACTTGATTGAAGAATTGATACTGAGTTCTCAAAGCTGTCTGTAAAATCTGTGTGTGATAGGTTCGTGGTGATACTTCACCCTCCCAGCTGGATCCAGCAGGATGCCAACTGTTGGCAGCTAAGCTTGCACCAGGCTCCACGCTTGCTTTTGAGCTCATTTGCCTGCCAGAACTGGAACACCTCACTCAAATGCTATGTCACCAGTGGCTGACAAGATGTTCCTTCCCACCTAGAAGCAGTCCTCCTTGCCTGCTGGCTATGGTACAAGGTAATGAGAAAACAAGTTCAGTCACTAATATTTGCCACTAATGTTACATCACTGTCCTCAATGACAGTGTCATTCCCCGAGTGGGCACCTGAGCATCTGAACATAAAACACCCTGAAGACAGCATTGCCAAACTAGGTCTTTTTTAGGGTTACAACGATAGGGAAGGGTTAGAGGGGAAGATGTGTGATGAGCAGCTGAGGTCCCTGGGTTGGCTCAGCCTAGAATGGAGGAGCTGAAGGGAGGTTTCTTGGTAGCTGCAGCTCTCACAAGGAGCTCTGCTCTGTTCTCTGTGACAGCAACAGGGCCAGAGGGAGCAGCATGGAGCTATGTCAGGGGAGGGGCAGCTGGGTGCAAGGTAAACGTTCTTCACCAGAGGGTGTTCAGGTGGCCCTGATCTGGCCCTGAGGAGGACCCACTCCATGCTTCATGGAGTGTGAAACCAGCTGGACAAAAGATACCATCTCTCTCCAGTTT
Organism: Odontophorus gujanensis; assembly: GCA_013399175.1. Classification (NCBI taxonomy): domain Eukaryota; kingdom Metazoa; phylum Chordata; class Aves; order Galliformes; family Odontophoridae; genus Odontophorus; species Odontophorus gujanensis. The sequence continues at coordinate 39,545 of VXAB01009276.1, forward strand.
TGAAAGCAGGGTTTATTGGGATTTGGCACAAAATGTCAGTGCAAGGTAACTTGTCAGTTACAGAAATCTTATTAAGTGAATGATGCACATTGTCAATACAAGTATTTAAAGAGTCCTCTGTAGGGTAGGTTCCTCCCTCAGGCTGTTGCAACCTATCCCTCTCTCCCCCTGACCAGGCTCACTGCCACAGCAGCAGCCACCCACCCCTACACAGGATTCCTGTCCGGCAGCACCTGCAGACCACATACAACCTGCATTTTTCCCCAGCCAGCCCAAAACATCTCTTGGTTTTGCAGCAAGTACTGTATCACGATGCTCTCTGGCCACTCAAAGCCATTTCCAGCATGCTGGATTCTTTCATATACCAGATCACTTATCTGTAGGTATCTCCTGCTCAGCTTCCCTCTTCTTGCTCAGTGTAATACTTAGATAAGCTGTTCCACTCATCATTATTGCTGTTAAAAGGTCGAGTCTTTAGCTCCTATCAGCCCCACTGTCTGCTTGCCATCTGATTTAACAAACCTACTGACATGGGGGCTTTAAATCCTTGTTGTGTCTTCAGCCTGTAACACAGCATTTAAGCTGACACAATCATCTTTTAACAGACAAGAATTCTCTGAGCGTAAATCCCAGTATGAACATACAGTTGGTAATGACAATTTTTTACTTTAGCCATTAACAAACAAACAAAATTTCTTATATACAAATGATGATGATTCCTGTATCCAGAATAGGGCCATAGTGGTAAATTATCCCAAAGACAAATAAACTGGATTTACTGTATGTAAGTATGCGCAACTTCTCCTGGATGGCTCCCATGTCATCTATTGTACAGGTCAGAAGGGCAAGTGAGCTGAAACAAAAGACAAACTGCTAATGGGACATTTCTAGACTCGTGCTTGCCATGCCAAAACTATTCTTTTTACCACACAGGTATGAAAATGCATTGAGTTAGCCTGACATTCTGCCCAGAACATTAGAAAGATGTGCTGCTGTTGGAGTGGGTCCGGAGATGAGCTACAAAGGTAATAGGAGGGCTGGAACATCTCTCCTATTGGAAAGACCGAGGGTTTTGAATTTGTTCCACTTGGAGAAGAGAAGGGTCTGGGGAGACCTCATTGCAGTCTTTCAGTGCTTGAAGGGAACTTACAAGCCGGAGGGGTACCAAATTTTACGTGGTCTAATAGTGATAGGATAAGGGGGAATGGCTTTAAACTAAAGGAAAGGAAATTCACATTAGCTGATCTGGAATCTCTCAGAAGGAGGTGAGGCACTGGAACAGGTTTTCCAGAGAACTTGTGGATCCCATCCATGGAGGCATTCAAGGCCAGATTGGATGGGGCCCAGGGCAGCCTAATCTAGAGCCTGATTTAGTGGTCCAACCCCATGGCAGGGGGGTTGGAACCAGATGGGCTTTAAGATCCCTTCCAATCTAAGCCATTCTATGGTTCTGTGATTTTCCTAGGGAAAAATCATCTAGGAAAACTTCTTTTTGCACCAGTCTGACAAGTTTCACTTGTCTCTTCCAAGTCTGAGCAGAATTTGCTGTGACAAAAAGAAGCTGACAAATTTCACGAGGTGAACAATGCAAAATTGCTCAGTATATATCTATATATGCATGAGTTTTTAGCCTTTCAGGTACTGGAATGAATGCAGTGCTCTGTTATTTGGTGTATGCTGGCAGACTGAGGTGTCTTCGTGTGCAGTGGGACTTGACTGCCCATCTATGGCTGTCTGGGAAGGGACAAGTAAAAGGGACAAGTCTTGACAAGTAAAAACCCCAGTGATGATGTAGTTAGCTACTACACTGAAATGTTATTCCAAGTGTTTGGTGTTCTCAGAGTACAGGAAAGAGTATCGAAGCTTTCTTCATTCTCTGATGTGGATAGGCTGGATGAATGGAAAGAAAAGTTCCTCTCATGTAAAAATGAATGAAAATCAGACAGAGGAGAATGTGCACCGGCATTAGATCCCGGTCTTGTGCAAGAGGCACTACTCGCTCCAGGGTTCCCCAACAGTCCCTCCAGAAATAACACTCAGAAAGGGAGGTCTGTAAGGTATCCCAGAAGGCAGCTCCTCCTTTCCGTTCTTGTCTCCTTCAGCCGACAAGGGGAAAAAATATACATCATTCTCCTTCAAGACTTAATTTAAATAACACTGGCCCCAAGCCTGTGTGATCATGGCTCATGAATACTATACTAGACCCAGCCACTTAAGCAGATGACAGTGATAGTTCTGATTTCTTTAGATGACTCTATGACCCCACATAGTTTTTTGTGAGTTTAACACAAAGGCAGAAACTGAATATGAGACAGGTATCTGAAATCATGAGAATATAATGACATGCTGTCTTGGTAGAATTCTTGTAGCAGATGACACCAAGTAGGTCAGAACTTCTAGGCATGTTTATGAGGGTATACGGAGTCTCTCAAAGTGAGATGCAAGTGGTTAAAGTGGGGTAGTGTGCTGGAGGACTGGTTTCTGTGTGTTGTTGATATTCCACATCATGACGAGGACCATTCCTACAGCTGTGTCTATGCTGACTGTTCAGCATATTCAGTGACCTATTCTTATACAAAGCATGGTTAGTGGGATCACAGCTTCACTGATTAGACTATTTTGTGGATCAGGATCATAAAGAAGCCCTAGTGAGTAAAGCAGGTGACAGAGGTAAAAACCAGCCCTGCCTGTATGAATAGATTTTGGCTCCATTACTCACCCACAAGGCTGCAGAGTCTGTTGGATTTAGAAACACAAGGCAGCTTAAGAGTAAGGTTCTACCAGAAACACCTTGTCTTCTCTTTAAGGGTACGAAAAATCACGTATAGCTTTCAAATGCAGGTCCTTCCTGGAGTAAGGAAGAGTGGATAACAGGTCACTTGAAAAGCTGTTATTTTGTGATCTGAAGAAATAACCTTGTCAAAGTAAAACAAGTCTCATAAGACAGAAAGGAAAGAAAGGAAATAAAGAAAGAAAAACATAACACAGAGCAAAGAGATGTTGCATGCAACGCTATAAAAGGAGACAAGAGATGTGTGTGTCTGAAAAAAGACTTGGAAAGTGACTTGATAGAACTGTCATTTTCGTAGAAAAAGAGGACATGGTGCAGCATTAGTTTGGATAAATGATATTTCTTTTGTGAAATGTCAATGTTTGTAACAATAATACAATCAAGAGGAAATACCATATTCATATAACTGAAATGGATAACCATGCCATTGGTTTCCTGCTTTTTTAACATGTATACATCTACTGTTCAGTGGGAGAGATTGAACTGGGAACAGCTGACATTCAGTGGCTGAAAGTCCATCAGACTGAACATAAAACCCAAGCTGAAGTTTTGTAGTAACTGTTTCCAAAAATTTCTAAATAAATGTGCTTGGTAAGGCTCTGGGTATGTATAAGAGTGCATTTTTAAACAGTTGTTTCCAGAAAGAGGTTGGAGATCTGAGAAGCTTGGTTACAGACATACAACAGCTATTTGTGTTAATGCAGAGAATATCACTGATTCATGAGGAAACCCTGGAGCAAAACAGTTAATAATATCATGTAAACATTTTTCATACAGAGGTCACATATGACTGACACACAGCACTACCGATTTGATAAAACACTTTTGTAGACTATAACAACATAAGCCAGGCTGTCACTCATTTGAGCCTTAGCCTCAAGGCTTATTTAAGATATAGAAATGGAAACGAAGTGTATTTTAGTGATGCTTTTTCATGTTTCTCTTCCCCTGGTGCTGGAAAGACTGGTAGGAGTTCAGTGCATGTTGGAGGAAATTGTGGTACCTATTGGTGAATGACACTGCTATTTGTATTCTGTGCCCTACATGACCCAATCAATTCTCTGTTGTAATAAACACCACTGCCTGATGAACGAATTTAACCTGAGAAATACTGAACCTGAAACAAATGTCATTTGACGTAGATTGGATTTTTTGTTTGTTTGTTCATTAAAATTGTTCATAAGGTTCCATTTCCTGAGGCAAACCAAGGGCAAGAGAAAGCAAATATATGTATCTAAATGTAATCCTTTATGTTTTTATACTGAAATGTCTTGGTCATACATCTTAATTATCATTCTGTACTCAAACATTCAAATTAACAATTCCAACAAGATACATTCAGAAATATCAAACCTTATTTTAAAAGTCTTACATTCTATGTATATCTCTACTGTATATAGCACTTACATCAAGCACTCTGCCCCTACCCTACCCAGGATTTAGAAATGATGTGTTTGCTCCTGAACTCAGAGCTTAGATACTTATGACAGCAGGCTATTTTTGTCTTTTCTTATCCTTTTTATGAAAAAATTTTAACTTTTTTGACTATAACTGGGTGGTGTTATTGCAGTTAGTTGTCTGGACCAAGAGCTTCCTCGATGTTTCTGGTACTTTCAGTTTCTCTGGATGCTTTTACTCATTCAATATTTTGTCTAAGACAAAAACAAAATATTAATGAAACTGAGCTAGCTAGAGACTAAAACAAATGTATTTGTCTCAGCCCTTCCTAATATCTGTATCTAGAAAGGTTCAGGAATACTCCCATTTATATCAACTTGCAGACTGAATAGCTAACCTTCCTTACTGAAGGAAGTCACAAATCTGGCTGACTAGTATGTGAGCAAAATAAATATCTTGCCACCTACATCAGCATTCTGAGGAACTATGAGTTGAAAAATCAAGCCCAGGTATATTCTAGAAGGCCAAAAATATACTAAGACCTTCCCAGCAATAATGAAGTATATAATGAAAACTATCCAAAAATTACATTTGTAACTGGATAGTGCATGGGACTATACTTTCCTAGGCCTAAATTTAGAATAACATCAGTACTGTCAAGCACCCAAGATGTGTGGACAAGCTCTTTCCACACTGACACCATGAAGAGAGCAATGCCTACACTAGAAAAGGAACCTAAGGTTTGTAAGAACATTGAGGTAACCCCCTCACTGGATGAACTCTCAGTGATAGTCTTGTCATTCCCTGTCTAGACTTAGATACTTGGATGAAGAAGATGGAAATCCTTTCAGGCTTATACTAAGAAATAAGGTAGTGAGATTAAAAAAAGCAGAGCTATCAACACTAACAGAATGGAAAAACAGGAAACAGCTATACTGAAATCTACTTTTCAGAAGAATAATCAGCCTTTTCAGTCCTTAGCTTGTAATATTATAGCACATGGTGGTTCTATCACAAAAACTAAATATCTTAGAAATAAAGGTAATTATACTATTCAAAGTTGCACTAATATATATTCTTTTTAAATTAAAAAAAAACCTGTATATACATATAACTTACAAATATTTAGGGTTGACTAATAGGTATTTTTAACACAAATTTCATGAGATTTTGGAAAGAAAGAGTTGGCATTCACTCATAAAAACAATGAAATCCTACGACAGTTCTCCAGACAAAATAGATCCGGGAATGAATAGCTGTTCATATTAAAAAGAACCAACTGTTAGTCCGAGGCAGTAATAAAAGTACATACAGCATCATTTTTTACTCATTGCTTGTCAGAAAAGATCTCTAGTTCACAGAGTCATTTGGAATCAGGCAACAGGATTCTGAGGATTAATCATAGCCTAGTATGCTTCATTAATAGAGTTTAGGATTCAGTAATTAACAGTATGCAAGTTGTAATGTACTGCTGCAGGATTAAGCAGAATGAAGCAGAATGACGTTACTATCCACTTTCTTTTAATACTGATATAAATCTGCAGTAATTCTGATTGCTTGAATATATCAGCCCAAGTTGGATGATAGAGAATAAATTTTAGACCACTGTCCTTTATCATTATTCACATCTCCTGGCCATCAATCCCAAAGGTTTTTTGTTTTTTTTTTTTTTCAAAACTAGTACCATCAAAGTAAGTGATCACTACCCATATTTAATACTGTTAAACCAAGAATACTTTGTGTATGTGATTACTCAATATCAGTCTTTGTAATGTATAAAAGAAAGCTACAATCCATAGAAAGAAGACAACTTCTAGGTATCTATTTACATTTGTTATTAAACTTCCTCCAGTGTTAGACATCCACTTATTTCTGAGAAAATACAAGGTCCACATCCAGTGGAAATATGTTTGCTAACAGACCAGATGGAACAGGATAAACATTAATTATGTCACTGTTAAACTCCATAAGGATCAGCTAAGCTGTAATTTGTCATATTACTCTGGTTTTGAATAGTTCATGGTAATGTCTCTGATTATATAAATTGATGTCAGCTCTCACATTAATGGCGTTTTTACTTTGGAGCAATAAAAGACAGGAAAGGACTTTTTCTCTAGAATCTTTCAGGGGCAGATTTTCTGCGGAAACACTGCTGCTCCCCCAAAACCATCAGTTTACAAAACACTCCAGGAGTTCTTTGCAAAAAAGGTAAGGTATTTCTATCTGCTTTCAGACATCCGGAAGACATTTGAAAGTTTTCCTAGGAAAATTTTTACAGGAGGTTTAAAATGAAATGATAGATTTTTTTCCAGAGAATACATAACCTACAATTGATTATACCACTCTTAGTTTGAATAATCCTTTCCTTTATCTAAAATGCATGAACATATTGACATATATAGTTGACTCAAGTACAAAGCTACACTAAGGTTTCCCTCCAAAATGAAGCTACTTTCTGCCCACGACTTAACTGTGGTCCCACCCTTCTTAAAATATTTACTCAGTACCACAATCAATTGCCAACCATTAAGTTGCCAACATTATTATTCTTGATAGATTGTCATGTCGTCTTGCTCAATAGTGCCACACAAATAAAAAATACACATGATGAGTAAACATGTTACTATGTATTTATGCAAATATGCTGATGGAAAATGTGTTGTTATCCAGAGTCATGAGGCCTTTTGAAGTCTGTAATCATGGCTGACATAAAGTCAAAGGAAGCTCTATAGAAGACTGTAATTTATTTAAAATATAGTGGTTTTCTGAAATTGTTGTAATGTTGTTACAATAACTACTGATCTAACCAAATTTTAAAGCTGCACATTCTGTATTTCTAAGTCTCCACACTAATGCAGAACTAGTATTTTACAAAAGGAAACATCCTTGTTATTTTGGGTTCTCCCCTTGAGTCACCTACACTTTATCCAAAAATGAAGATGCATGAAGATTATCTGTGGGAAGAACAACGTTACTGTGTTTTGGGTTGTATCACTAAAAGAATGAAAAATTAATGTAACAAAATGTCAACTCTCCGGAAGCTTTGAAGTTTAGGAGCCCCGTAACCTCAAGAAGCAGACCTCAAACTGCAGTGAGAGCAGAATACACTACAGTAATGTCGATGAATGAATAAGTCTATGAGATGAAGAGTAAAAAAATCGCAAAGATCACATTTCCTTTTTAATAAAGAAACACAATGGCAGTGTGCTGTCATTTGCAGTGCATAATTTGGGGATGACTCAAAGGTTCAAAAACTTATTCAAAAGCTCCAGAAAATGTCTCTGAAAGAGTGAGACTCTTGGTCTTTTTTAACCTATCAAAGAAGACTGAGGAGAAATAATTACAGAGCGTAATTATCTCCATGAGGGAAAAACACTAACACAGGGATTAAGCAGCTTTTAAAATGTCAGTGAAAAGTGTAACAAGAATTAAAGGCTGAAATCGAAACCCTGGCAAATTCACATTACTAAATAGGCAGAATATTTTAATGGGTATAGTAGTTTACCTCTGAAACACAGTAATAGAGGAAGTAGCAGGTTATCCATCTCTACTGGTCTTCAAATTAGCTATCCTGCACTAAAACATGAAGGCACTATGGCTTCTTAATGAAGCAATTATAAAGAAAATGTTAGCAGGTACAAAACAGTCTTCTTGTAATCTCTGGGAAATGACCAGACTACTTCAGGGGAAAATATACAAACACAAAACCAGCTTGAAAGATGCTCAAAAGAGAAATTTTACAAGGCTGTAAACAAATTAAATTACACCTTAAATATAAGCAGTAGTACAAGTCCATTTTTTATAAATAACTTCTGGGTTTTAGTGGTCTTCTTCACAGAAGGTCAGGCAAAAAGGATTTTCACAGCCCAGGGTATACAGCTAAACTACTGACAGCATCTGGTCATTGCTGAGGTGATTGTTTTCAAATATGCACAAAATGACTGCAGCTTCTTATTCCTACTTTACTCGAATGGTCTTGATTAAAATTTCAAAAGAAAAAATAAGATTTTAGATTCAAAAAATAAATGTTATTCTTCATGGAGACATTAATCTTTTTTGAACATCATGACAATTATCTAGCATATTGATTAAAATAGAAACAATCTGAAATATAAAGCAATTATAGGGATTGAGAAGATATTTTTAAACAGTGGAAATACATCAGATTTTGAAAGCTTGTAAATTTTTGAAAATTTTTTTTTCAGTTTTTTTTTCATGATGCCTTAAAATACAAAAATCAGAGACAGGTCTGTTCCAGAGTCAGACATACCCACTTACGTACAGCAATGTGCAATTGTACACATGGGTCAGATGCAAGTAGCAGAGTTTGGCTTTATGTTTGCAAATTGCATTTTTTTCTTTGTTTCCCTAAAATTCAATGGTTATAATGTAAACCTTATTAGATTTTCTCTTTATTATTAACCCGGAGGTCCTCCACCCTCCTCCCTGCTCCCTTTCTTATTCATTCTTATACTTCTAACCTGATGCAATCTGCCTGCAGGGGCAAATACAGTTATCTCCTTCTAAATTAAAATTGTAACTCATTTGGTACAGTTTACACAAGGCCTCAGCTTTGACACATGCAATTACTATGAACATAAGAGGAACATGATTGCTGAGAGCCACCAGAAATAGAGTTTAATCAGAAAACATGGTCTTGTTCCAACAGATTTATAATTTCACCACTTGCTATACTTCTATGTTCCTGGGTGTTCAGATAATTAGAAACACTAGTTTCTTTTGCTTCCCAAGAGGTTAGGGAAAGCAAAATTCTTTCTTTTACATTAACAAGATAAAATTATAATACCAACAATCCGTAACTTTGTTGTTGAAATGACAAATACGTAAAACGTTAATTTTAGTACTTACAGAATGTTACAAATAAATTGGTCTGTAGTATTTGCGTGTACCTCACAACATAGATTTATGTGAATTAATTACCCATTCAGATGGACAGCCTTGTCTGCCAGCCTTTAGCCATTTAAGAATGCTTGGGTATCTCCCATAGCTTGCCTGAAAAGACAAGTTTTAAGATAGGTTTTCAAAAATGTGAGGTTCGCTTCTTCTGCCATTGTTGTGAAATTCCTCTTCAGCAGAAGGGATCAGATTGTAGGTCTGGAAAAATACTGAGATGTTTAAGAGCCGGATCCAATCCTGATCCTCATGCTTCGAGCTTCTCTCTGAAAAAGGCTTTGCATTTATTTGATCACGTTCAGTGAAATGTAGAGCTGCACAGAGACACTTCTCACTGTAATTAGGAAAGAAAGATGAAGAGTTCAGTTATGGGATGTCCTGCATGATGGTATTGTATTCTGCTGAGGGCAGGGGTAGTATCATAGAATCACAGAATGGTTTGAGTTGGAAGGGACCCTTAAAGGCCATCTAGTCCAACTCCTCTGCAATGAACTGGGAAACCTACAGCAGATCAGGAGCTCTGAGCCCTGTCCAGCCTGACCTTGAGTATTTCCAGGGATAGACATCCACCACATCCCCGGGTATCTCTGGCTGCTTATGACTTGATTGCTGTTACAAATGAAACCATAAAACATAAATTAATAGTCATGTGCAACATTTCAGGGTTTTGCAGTCTGTATATTCTGGTTTGAATGCATTCTTTTAAGTTACATCTAAATGTCAAGTTTTCCAGGGTTATGAACAGACCTCTGAGAGATCTGTGGGTCAAGTAAGGTGTGAGGTTGCAGAAAATACTTCGATCAAAGAAAATGCATGGCTTACAATGTGCTCTGCAGAACAGACACAGTCCAGGAGATCTGGCTGCAATTTCAAGATGTCACCTGCTTTCTATTTCTCCTCTTCTGTTAGCCATTAACTTTGCTGCCACGAGCATAATTCAGATTTACAAGGTCAGGGCTCAGACAGCAGCTGCTGGTGTTTCAAATGGTTCTCCATGTTTCCCAAGGCAGTCAGCTTCGATGTGACAATATGTGTGATACACCAAATTCACTAAAAGTTGGACTTTCATGTCCCTGACACACTCTTTGCTGTATAGACAACAATGCTGCAAAAACTATAAAGATGTAAGGAAGTGAATTGCAAGACGAAGTTATTGAAAGAAAGAAAAGCATCTGGAAGAGCAATAGAGAAGGAAAAAAATAAAAGGATAATGGATTATACAAATACTTTTGCTGAGGTTGCACATCTTCAGCAAACTGCTTGACCAAGAAATGAGTTATTAAAAGTAACTTTAGGCAACAGTTGCAGTTTCCAAATTTATGAAGAGATGGCAAAGTAGGGGCAAACAAGTGGATATTATCACATTTGTGTAAGACTGGGATGGCTGAGTCCATCTCCAAGGCATTTCTTTTATTCAGCCCCAGGAATGATCAGAGCATTGGTGAATGCTCTTCTGCTTTTTTCTCTTGAGCCTCTTTGGCTTCATCTCAGCCTGTTCTGGGAAGATTCAAACCAGGGATCCCCACAGTACATCTCCCAAGACTGGAACTGTAGCTCAAAGCACCCTGGTGTTTGCTATTACAGGAACTGCTCTCGGTTGCATCACTGTTGGTGCAAGGACACAGGGAGCAGGAGCCTGCAGCCAGGAGTGAGGTCAGGGAAGAAGAAAGGGGAAGAGTGGACCATGACAACCCTGAGGAGTCTACCTTGCCTTGCAGTGCAAACAGTCCCAAATCAACCAAAGTTTCACCACAGCCCTGTGCTGCAAGGAAGTTTAGAGCACAAGAGCAGCGTTCAAATAACATGCAGAGGCAGCAAGAGCTGACCATGAGCAATTTTGCAACATCCTGGATTGAGAAAGGACAGTCTGTTCTCTGTCTCTTTCAGCATAAGAAGCAAAAGCCATCAAACGCATCTAGTAGGAGTCAAGTTCAAAACAAACAAAAGGAAGTGGCTCGTCACATAGCTAATAGTAGGGCCAGGAAACTCCTCACCCAAGAGGCTGCAGATGCAAATCCTGCAAGTCTGCTGAGACTCAAGTGCAAGCTGTAAAAGTACTTAAAACTTCCCCTGGATGTTATAAAAGAGACTATAGCAGTCCTAAGAAGTATTCTTGACTGGGGAAATTCCTAAAGAGAACTATTTTATATATTTGCTTTTGTTTCTCCCAAGCCATGTGCTTTTGGACATTGCTGAAGACAGTTTAGTGGTCCAAGACTGCGGCTGAACTGATGTGAACAGCAGCCATCACTAGACCTACCCTCCAAAAATAGGCCTAATTCTTTTTTTAACACATTTCTGGTCTTCGTGGCATCTTGTGACAGTAGAGCAATGAATTCTAAAATTAATATATAAGCTGTGTATGGAGGCACTTCGTCTTTCTTACTTTAAACTTGCCACTCGGTGATCTCATTGAAAGCTGTCTACTTGGCACATTATGAGAAGACAGTAAAAACATGTAGGAGATACTATATTCTCTCTCATACATCCATGCAGCTCCTTTCCAGCTTGCAGTTCATTTATTTATATTTATCTACGACTCAGTGCAAAATATTTCTCCTGAAATGTTAAAAAATACATATCTTGTGATGTACATTTGAGAGTTTAACATGGGATTCTTCTACAGCTAGCATGTAAGCATAGGAATTCAAAGGATAAACATTTATCTCTACAGATGATTTGCATTTCCTATTATGGTCTTCTCTTGTGCTGAGTTTTCACCAAATATAGACTCTTTACATTTATACAAGACTGTTCTGCACCCCCTTGTCCTAGATCAGACATTCTCAAGCACATAAATTGAATCTAAGGGAGTAGATTAGGGCACTGAATACTGTAACATGAAGGTGAAAACACCGAACAATAATTGTAGCAGTGGGGAAATCCACTGTAAAGAAAATATAAAAAAAAAAGAATAAGAAAAAAAAAAGAAAAGAAAAGGGGAAAAAATAGCAGTAGTGGCTAGATAAGAATTGAATTTCATTTTATTTATGGGTCTACACTGAAACGATTTTCCCATGTTTGTAAATAGAGACAAGAGATTGCTTACACTTCTGTAAAAATCTACCTTTGAAAGCAAGGTTTTAATTCTTTTCTGGGCCAGCATAGGTTGCCACTAGATGGTGCTACTAGACTTAAAAAAGACATAAATGGATTAACGTATGCAATACAGGAGGAGGAACGAATTGTCTCACGGCCTGGGGAACCACAACGCGTGAAGTGTCTTCTTGCAGATCACAACCCACCTCCCACAGCCCCATGCTGTACTAGTTTTACTCTTTATGTCTCCTAAGAACTCTTCTGAATATATCTTTTTCATTCTCTTTCAGTGACATCTCCTCTCAGTATTCATCAACCCATCTCCTGGGCTACGAGCTGGCACGATGGCCTTGCTGTACTCATGTTCACCAGCCTTCACTGCCATGCAAAAACCCACTGAGCCTACATTTCAACTTTCCCATGGCAGGAAATGGCCAACTGTCCCATGTTGCTATTCAGCCGCAGAACTTCACAAAGCCTGCAAGACGCCTCTGAGATGTCTTCAGCTCTGCCAAAGCTGTTTGATGCAAAAACACTTTCTTATATACAAACATCATCTGCAGTTCTTTTATCTACTCTTCTTCATTCATGTTGCGGTGCTTTTTACCTCTTCCACTGGTCCAACGAGGAGTTACTAGCTCCATTTCTGCTAATAAACAAACAAAAAATCACTTTCCATCAAACAGTGCTCCAAAGAGATGCTCACTTTTGCTATTCCTTTAGCAGACATTGTAGTGAAGCCTGAAACTAAAAATGTATTGATGTCTTTGTTTGGATAAAGTCTGATGAATCTTCTTGTGCACTCCTTTCTACCTGAGTAGGGGAGAAGGTTTTCCATCAGGTAACCTATTACCACCATCAATTTAAGACAGATATTTAAATAGTGGAGTCATTTCAGGGACAAACTGGAAAAATGATCACAGAGGAAAGAGTATCTGCTAGTGAGAGACTCCAGGAGTCCAAATCTGTCCAGTCCAAAAGTGCTTAAGCAGCACCAAGTCCGAAGATGTGAAAAGAAAGGTAAGAATCAGAAGAGGACGAAAGATACAGACATAGCATGTCCAAAATACTGACTGTGGACAAAAGAGTTTGTTCATGTGCACTTGAGGATGCCTCACACTCACTGGTTGCATGAAGAACTGTACAGTCTGTGTACAGACAGTTCCTGGGGACATTCCACTGATTGGGCTGGTAGAGGGCAAGAAGGTTTTAAAAGAAACCCAGGCATTCACTGACAGCACCAGGCTTACAGCATGGTGCACACAGCTACCAACTGTGCTCATGTGCCATGATTATTCTGAGCTTTTCCAGGTATGTAGAAAGAAACCTGGTCAGAGCTGCTGTAAAGCTCAGGTTGGGCATTTATCTGAAGGGCTAACGGCAGAGATCTGTGATGTTAAGAAGCTACAACTGAGAAGACAGTTCTAAATATGAAGTCATCCAAAGAAAAGGGTTTTTTGTTTTTTTGTTTTTTTTTTTTTTGCAAGAACTGTTTCTCTGGCTCTGTGCAGCTAGTACTGGTTGGTGAAACAAACCAGTATCTGTCAGTACCACCAAATTTCTGCCATAAGTCTGCAGCTATGGTTCCCTTGAGTGATGTTTCTCTTCAGGGTGTGAGATTTCCCTCTGACATCTGGAAGATGAGCATTCACAATTGCTGTTGATAAACCAGCTGTTCCGACAGTAGCACGCACTGCCATCGTGCAGAACTGGTACCTCCTGTTATAATGTATCTGGAAATAGCACATACCCGTGTGGGTTGCAGGTCAGATTCATGCACCCTACATTTTGGGTTTATTCACATAAAAAATACTTCACTGTTGTTTGACAGTGAAGTCCATAGGTACTGTAAGAATGGTTCATCATTCTTCACAGGGAAAAACAGTTTGTTTTCTGCTTCTCTGTATTGCCTTTTAATAATTACTTTGCTAGAAGAAAAAAATGGTTGACCTTTGCCCTAGGAGTATGTACTAAAGGAAAAATAAAGAAATTTGAGGTGGAGGCTGACATATTCATTTAGCCTATTGTGGGTGAGTAAGATGTGTAGAAGAAAGGGACAGGAAGAACTTATGGAAGCTTGACTAGCAAAAGTTGTTCCCTCTGTGAATGGCTGCAATTTGATGGAGTATTCCACCACAGAAGACCTTGTGTCTTCTTCATTGTCTACAGAGCCATCAGACTCTGTGGTGTCCTCTTATGTCAGACAGATACGTGATGGATTAACTCTTCCTGCTCTGAGCAGTCTGTGATGAAAACAAGCACAAGGTTATCATCCCTGCCTGACTGTGAAGGTCCTCTCAATGGATGCACAGCCTCTCCCAGTTCTGAAGATGTGTGACCATGACACCAACATAAATAGGTATTTGGCCTCTTCAGTGATTGCTGACAGTGAACTGGAATTCTTTACCTGAAATTTGTCAAAGAATGATAGATGCATACTGCAGTATATAAAGACTGGCTAACAAAATATACTGAAAAAAAAAACAACAAATGTCTGTTGTAAAATTTTCCAGTGTGTCTTTATTGCAAAATACAAGGCAGTTGATGCTCTTCTATTGGGAAATAACACTAACAGAAGTACTGAGTGAAAAGCACTATGTCTGTGTAGGAAATATTTGAGGGTGCATGGAGGAACAGAAGATACTACAGGTCACTTGGCCTGAAGCTTTCACAAGGGAAAATAAAGCTGCAGGACTTGTCTGTGGTTTCTAGCCAGTTCCTGTATAGTAATTGATGTGAGACCAAGAACTGAAAATACGGTGTATACATGTGTGTGCATGAATATGTCTGAAAAACCTTTCCCTGATACTCAGAGGAGGATCAGGTTGTATATCAGGAAAGGGTTCCTCACCAGAAAGTGGTCGGGCACTGGAACAGGCTCTCCAGGACAGTGGTTACAGCCCCAGGCTTGCTGGAGTTCAAGATGTGTTTGGCCAAAGCTCTCACAGCCATATGGTCTGATTTTTGAGTTGTCCTGTGTGGAGCCAGTTGGACTCAGTGATCCTCATGGCTCTCTTCCAACTCAGGATATTCTGTAATTCTATCATTCTGTGAATTATATATTATACTTTTATACATATGATGAAACTGTAAAGCTTCTGCTTACGTGGGATGCTATCAAGTCATAATTTTTGCATCCTGAAGAACAAACCAATGTCTAAGAATTTAGCATTCGTTGTTACAGTGAGTGTTCCACGTGCATTCTGTGGCTTTCTGTCATAGCTGCCTTTGGGAATAGCAGTATGGAAGATTCCCTTCATTATATCAGATTGCAGAAAACTGAAAACTGAGGATGGAAAAGAGGAAAAGTTACAGAAATAAAATTTTCTCCCATTTTCTGAAGAATCCTGACAAGCAGTTAAAAATGAGAAGGGGAAATTATTTACAGTGAAGGTAGAGTTTATCCGAAGAAATAGCTGTCTTTTGAGAAATCTCCTTTTAATTTATTGTAATTTGCTGACTTCACAAATGCTTTATGTGGAAACAGGCTCTCCGATACTACTGATACAGAACTTCAGACTTTTATGGCAGTTGAACCCTGAAGTACATTTCTGCCCAGCTCCTGTCATGTTTTGCTTCTTTTCTCTGATGCTGTCTGTGATCATTTCCAGAGTCTGCAGTCACTGGTATGCCTCCTCTGCAGTTCATTATTTTAACTTCTCAGCCAAAGAGGTAAAGTCCACCATTTCTGGAGCAACAGCCATTCAAGCAAAACATTACATGATTGTCTAGGCTGATTTCTACAACTTATGTTCCAAATCTCAGACAGTGACTTCAGCATTAATTTCAATTTCAGTCTAGAAAGATACCTATTTTTGCTAAGACTGTCTAGTGAGAGACATATGATCACCTAAAAGGAAGCCTTTGAATGTTTAATTATTTCCTTCTCATTAGTTCTTCCCCGAATCACCAAAACTCTGGGAAAACAGCCCAAGCAAGCCAGAATCAGCACACTACAAGGTAGGAGCTGATAAGAGAGCTCCTGCTAACAGGTAAGTGGGTACCTGCTGCCATCTTTTTATACCTTACATAACTGACATAAAAAATCAATTACCTTCTAGCAAAAACCAGTAAGAAAGTGTTAAAACCTGATAGAAGTGTTAAAACCTGAAGAATAGTATAGAAAAAGGCTTTCAAAGTGATTAAAAATACTTGATAGATTGTTAATTCTCACATTAAATTAATACATTTCATTTTGCCAACCTTTATTGTTTTTCATCATGACTTACTGCTGCAAAACATCTGCATTTAAATGTTAACCTAGCAAAAAATGTTCTGTTCAAAGAATTGTCTTTTTATTGGTGAATTTAAGAGAAGCTGTAGAAAAATTAAGTACAATCAACTGTATTAATTAACCACTCAATTCTCCAATGCCTAGGAATTATTGAGAGCATGAGAAAGAACAGTTACAATCCTTGTCGAATCATAGAATTGCTCAGGTTGGAAAAGACCTTCAAGATCATTGAGTCCAACCACATCCTAACCGTACCACCTGAAGAACCCTCCTTCCCAGACTAAACAGCCCTAGCTCCTTCAATTGCTCCTCATAGGCATATTCTCCAGGCCTTTCTCCAGCCTTGTTGTCCTTCTTCGGACCTGCTTTAGCACCTCAGTGTCCTTTCTGTATTGAGGTGCCCCAAATTGTACACAGTACTTGGAGATAGGGCATCGCCAGTGCAGAGTACAGGGGGAGGATTACTTCCCTAGTCCTGCTCACCACACTATTCTCAGCTCATCCAAGAGCCTATCTAAATTTAACTACTATATCATGTTAATGAGAGATATAATGCCCTGCGTCCACAAACAGATGGTGTTAGCCCACATTAATAAACTCAGTGGAGAACTTAATATGCTTAGATTTAGATGGGTTATTCCACGGGATGCCAAAGCTGATGACGCATCCTGGAGCAACATATCTGTATTTGGCAGCTCTTTATCGTCTTACTCTGTGTTTCTGGCTATGCTGTCTGCTCTCCATGTGCCCTGCTCAGCCTCTGGGTTATCCTGACCAACACATAAACATGTGCAGACCTTTGTTGGCCTTATTTGTGGAAGCCAAATTGTTGCACAGCCATATTTAATCTTTTTGCTTGCATGATCCCTGGATTTCACTGACCCCAAGGAAGACATGTGCATCCATCTGTGTTTGGAGAGAGGCCAGTGTACTTGTTCTGTATATATACCTCCCCATTCTCTTTATATAAATATACACATATCATATATTCTTATTTTCCTCTCTCTCCAACTTACATACTTGCTTTGCCTCCCTCTTCTCCCAGCAGAGTGGGGCTAGGTACACAATTAAGAGAGACATGGCTACCTGATTCTGCTTTGTCGTGTCTCATTTAGGGCTGCAGCTGCCAGGGCAGGGGCATGCACTGGGCATAAAGCCACTGGCACTACTATGAGTCTCATATGGTCTTATTTTCACTACAGGCTGTGCTTTTGCCTCCCCTCATACTCTGCCTCTGAAGGCAACAGATTGGGTCTGGACATTCTTGCCCAGGGATCTCTTGTCAACTCATCCTGTTTGCATTTCCAAAACCAGAAAATGTTTCTATGTTATGTTTTGCCTATTTAACCACTGCTCATGTCTTGCAGTAAATAAATATTTAAAACATGTTAAATAATAGACTTTACTACCTCAGAAAAATCAAATGAAGCATTTCATGTGATTGTAAAATGGTATTTGATGTGATTGGATCTTGGCAATAATTTTACTTAGGGTGGTTCTACGGAATACATTCATATGAATTTGATGCACCTTACAGGCAACATCCAAAACTTTTTTTTCTCACTATTTCATTATACAAATAATGCACAGAGTTTCCTAAAATAAATCTTTTTGATAATGCTTCACTTATCTGCTGAATAATGCTAACCTAGTGCTTTCTAAATAAAGGTTGCCTAATACAAAGCCTCTGTAAATACATAGTGTAACTTAGAAATGAGAAATCAGAGAAGGTGGAAAAAAAACATATGTAAAATAAAGTTCAAATGTGCTGGAACTGAAAATGTACTTTCATAAGATATTTTAATATTTGCACAATGGCATAAGTGTAAAATCTGCAGAAAGTTTAAGATGTTCTTATTTAGTTTATATAGTATGATCTGGAATACGGAAAATGTTGACTTTGTACTTAGTATTTGGACTTGCAGAAATCACCACAGTAATATTATGGAGCTTTTGCTGCTGTACAGTTGGACATAGGTTTTTGGTATAGACTGAGAAAAATTGCTTCTTTTGAGTGTAGTGATGGAATTTGATGAGTACGCATATTCTACTTGCTAATGACACACATACCAGAAAACTCACAGGAAATAATTTCAAGATTTCATTCCTTACCTTGCAAGATTACTTTATGTTAGTGACAGAGACTGTTTCATTTGGTTAGGATTACTCTTCCCTGTTAGGACTAGAAACATACTGTGAGAGTTTCAGCTGAGGTATTCAGAGAAAAAAGAGGAAGATATATGAAGGTGAAAAAGTAATGAACATAAATGTAGAGGTCTAAAAGCACAATTCAGCACTGAAAACATTTGCTACTTTAATTTGTACCCAGTACACATCATCTGCACTCTATTTTTATCTTCAAATACCTTGTGTGTGTGTGGCCATATACATATATAACTCCAAAAGTAATGCTTCTTATTTATTTCTGTGGAAACTACAACAGCTACAAAAGAACACAGTAACACAATAACAAGTGGGAATAAAAGAAGATATGGGATGCTCCTGACTAATTAAGGCATCTCCTCAGTCTCTCACAAAGACTTCATCCCTGGGCGGCCTAATCACCATCCAGTGCAATATCAGTTGCATTTATCACAAGTTGTTCTTTCATTCTTCTTTTCAATCCTAAATCAAACTCCTGATGTTTTATTGACTGATCCATTTATTGAATACCAATGTTTCTTCTGTATGAACAGCATACTGAAGACCAGGCTAAAAACATGCTGTGAACACACAATGGAAAGTAATCGAGTATGAGGCAGATCTCAGATCCCAGAGCAATTTGCATTACAGTCTTGGACTTTTAAAAATGTTGAGCAAGGCTACAGTTGCCCCAATTTTCTTGTTATTAATTGGTGAAGGATGTAGTCAGCAGAAACTGTTCCTTGGGTTCAGATACCTTCTCAATACTGTCTCCTGTGGCATACAGGAGAAGGATTTATCACAGCATCACAGAACCATAGAATACCTTGGTTGGAAGAGATGCACAAGGGTTACTGAGTCCAGCTCCGGTCTCCATATAGGACTAACCAAAATTCCAATCCTATGTCTGTGAGTGTTCTTCAAACACTTCTTGAGTTCTGGTAGGCTTGGTGTCCTGGGGAGCCTATTCCAGTGCCTAAACACTTCTTCAGTAAGGAACATTTTCCTAACACACAATCTGACCCTTCCCTGACACAGATCCATGACTTTCCCTTGGGTTCTGTTGCTGTCCCAAAGAGATCAGCACCTGCCATTCTGTGTCCTACTCTCTGGGATGAACCAACCAAGTGACCTCAACCACTCCTAATACCTCTTGCCCTTTGGACCCTTCACCATCATTATAGCCCTTCTTTGAAGATTCTCTAGTAGTTTTAAGTACTTCTATTGTAGTGTCCAAAACTGCACACAGTGCCCAAGGTGAGGTTGCACCAGTATAAGGCACAGTGGGACAGTCCCTTCACTCACTCTGCTGGCAGTGCCAGGCCTGATGCACCTCAAGATACCATTTGCCCTTTTCAGCTGCCAGGGCACACTTCTGATTCAGATTCAACTTCCTTCAACTCTGAGATCCCTTCTGCCAGGGCTGCTCTCCAACCTCTCATTTGTCAGTCTGTACATACACCCAGGGTTGCCCCATTCCAGGTGCAGCACCTGGCACTTACTCTTGTTAAACTTCAGATGGTTGGTAGTTATCCAGCCCTCTAATTTTTCAAGATCTCAAGATGTATGCACTGAGCGTGGACTGCTTAGCACCTGGAGAAGGCTCTGCAGCACGTAGCGCGTCTGTCTCTGTTTCAGCTCTCAGAAGACATCATCTCATGTGATGATAATGGCACATTATTATTACAAAATCTGCATTACTTCTAGGAATTAAAAATGAATATATTTGATTTTTCTTTTTTGTGGAATACATTTGTTTTTGAATATTTTTCAAATCTGTCTCTATATATTTTTCAAATCTCTCTATATACATTTGCATCAGGAATAATGAGGGAAAAATTAAAAAAAAACTGTAAAGAAAAACAAACAGAATATGTGAAATCAACTGTAAAAACATTGTTTCAAGGGCGAAGGTGTGACAGAACTGTGCTTGAATATTTATCAGCAGATTTTACCAAACGGCCATCAAGGTCAAGGACCATCTCAAAAATCAAAGCGAGGACTTTTTCTAGGCATGAAATTATATTATTATTTTTAAATACAGTTTAGTGCTGTGGTCAACATGTTTGCTCTTTTATGAACATTTATTTGATATATCTTAGAGAAAGCCACTTCAGTTCAGCTGCTAAATATTGAATATTCCTTTTCCAACTTCAGGGTTCACAGAGGCATATTTCATAATGAATATTTGTGTGCTTTTTATATGTGAGTCATCTTATTTGTACAGCTTCCTATAAATCATCTGAATGAGTGGCAGAAAGGACCAATTAGAGCTTTTGTGCACTGGGGTAGAATGGCACTTAGATGTTTGTGCAATCTCATTTCAGTGGTTTCAGGTTCCACAGTTTCCCTCAGGAGATTATTTGAGAGCTTACCGCAATTTATTCTCATGATAGTCAGCTTCAACATTTCCTTTTCCAATTGTATCATAATATACTTACATCCTACATAATGTATTACACATTTTCTCCTCCTGTGAAGCAAGGTAGGTTCCATAAATCCTGCAATAAGTTGGTCACCTCTTCCTATGTCCTCATAAGTCCTTATTAGACGAGCTATATAACACAAGTGCCTTGACAGCAACAACTTGGTTAGGGTTCTTTTGCGATTTGCACAAGAAGTAGCAATCAGACTTCAATATTATAGTTATACTTCATTCAATCATCTAATTAATTCACAAGAAAAATGGATACATCTTATTGACTAACTATTTGGGCTATGGAACAACTAACTGCCTAAATCCAACTTCAGCAAACTAGTATATGCACTAATAAAATATTGCCCTTTTTTATGCACACTTGCACAGTCTTAGCTCCATTTTCTCAGGGTCATATAATAACCATCCAGGAGCAAGTTTCATCACACATCTCTGAAAGTTTCCAGGCAAGCTTTCCAGTTCACTGCACAGAAAGGAGTAGTGTCAGATAAGCATGCTTTATTCTGTCCTGCCAGTCCACCCTCTACTCTGCTGTTGCCAAATTGGCGTGCTTGCAGACCCCAAGCCTGCCTTCCCTGTTCAAGCCCCACCATGGGATTGCCTCTGTGCCAGGGCTCATGCTCAGCTCCTTCCATTCCTGGGGGAATTTTCTTTCACAAGACCTTTAATGTCAAAGTTGCACATGTTCCTCTAGCATCACTCATTCAAACACATGTAAATTGATTTATTGCACACTTAACCCTGTTAGTACATCCAACAATCATATCAGACAACCTGCACTGGGACCTTATCTGTAAGTTTGTTTGAATTTTTTAGACAATCTTTTCCAAGGTACAGACTCTCATTCCAGAAGCATGGCTTGTGCTGCTTGCATAAACATGCATCTGTTTGAAAGTGTTAATTTTACTAGGCAGTCCAGATGATGCTGCAGTTGCTCTCTCAGCAGTTCACTAGGTAACTGTTTAGCACCTCCACAGATCTCATTAACAGCAAGGGAGTTTTTGATCTTTGGTAAAAATCTTTAAAAGGCACTGGGAAACTCCCAAATCATGATGGCTAAACTTTGATAACTTTCCCGATCTTTCAAAAGTTGACTGTGTGTATCTGCAGATACAACATTAACCACAGAATATCCCCGGTTGGAATGGTCCATAAGGATCACTAAGTCAGACTCCTTAGAGTTGACATGACATTAACCGTAAGACTTTAGAGACCATTTTGTAAGAGACCATACTTGTAAGACTAACAACTATGAACAGCAGAGACATTACAGACCTGTAGTCACTTTTATGATTACATGTGTAGATCTCACTGAATAAGGCCATAATTGATCTGTAGCACATGTGAGATATCAATGCTAACAGCGTTGATGGATATTTCTTTATCAAGCGTCTTAGATACTTTTTGTAGTATTTGATCTGTCGTTGGAGTTAACAGTGAAGGGCTGTGTCGGACATTCAGCCGGACTTCTTGAGATCTGGCACAACACCAGCGCTTTTTTAAAATATAAAGGAAGTTCTTGAGAACTAATGATTTATTAAGACTTCAGCTACTTCCTTATCTGGCTCTTCCAAGGTGCTGGCGTGCAAATGAGGAGAAGGAGCGAGGAGAGCGAGAGACAGCCCAGACTTGCTTGGAGCAAAAGCTCCATAGCAGATCTGGATTCACCTCCAGATGCCTCGCGCTGCTCGTAGGAGGGGAGATGCTGGCCACACCCGTTACTACCAGCATGGAAGAAGCGGCTTCACCTCAACAGGGATCACCCTTATCCATTTTTTCCCTCTCTCCCGCTGTGCCGAACAGAGAGCTCCCCCC
>VXAB01009276.1:62340-97891 GCA_013399175.1 Odontophorus gujanensis
CCCAATCCTCTCAACCGACGCGGAAACCGGCGCCGGCCGAGCAGCTGTAACCGGCGCACAGAGCGCATGCGCGGCCCAGAGGGCGGGGGCCGGCGCCTAGCGGGGAGCAAGCCGCCGCCGCCGCCGCTCGTTGCCACTGCCGCCGCCCGCGGAGCAGCGGTCGCCGCGCAGCGCCCTCGCTTATCTCCCTTCCCTCTCTCTCCTCGCAGCCCTGCTCCGCCATGAGGCTGAGCAGCCGCGGCCGAGGATGCTGCGTGGCCGGCAGCCGGGAGCGCGGGCCCCCGCCGCGGAGCCCCTTCGTGCACCAGCTGCGCCTCAGCCCCCTGGAGAAAACCAAGGTGGGCCCGGCCGCGACGCGAGCAGGGCGGCGGGAGGGGGTAGGGGGAAGGCTTCGCTGCCTCATCTCTTTTATTTATCTATTATTGTTTTATTCTTATTTTTCTTTTCCCGAAAAGGGGAGGGGGGGGGGNNNGAGAGGGGGGGGGGGGGGGGGGCGTGCGGGGGAGCGCTCCCGTGGGCGCGCACTCCTCCATTGTCAAGCTGAAGGATGCGCTCCGAAGGATCCGGCCGCTCCAAAGTTTGGCCCCGCGTAAATAGCGCGGTGTGTGCGCTGTGCGGGTTGGGGGGCGCGGGTGGGAACCCCCTCGCGCCTTTGCCGCCGCCCCGCAGGGGGAGCGGCGGCTGGGTGGCCCTGGAGGGGGGGATCTGGGTCACTACCTGGGGGGGAGAAATGCCGCCGAGGGCTGCTTGGATCGGCACTGCGTTACTTCCATCGTGGTGCTACTGCTTGAGAAACGTTCCCTTAAAGCTGTTGTTTTGGGAGCCTGAAGCCTGCGGTGCCTATCAGTGCGGAAATGAAGATCTGCTGTTGAACCTGTCACGTCAAGGCTCTTTGGAGCCATCCTTAATTTAATTGCTGTTGGGCTTGAAGTTGGTTGTTGCTTTGCCTGGTTGTTGTCTGGGCTCTCAAGACAAGACACACACGGCCTGATTTACAAAGCGTTGGAATGTGCCCTGCATTAAGTACCTGACGGCCAAGGAATTCGTAGCTGGCTTCAGCGGAAAAGATTCTTACTTGATTATTTTTAATCAGTTTCCCCAGTATGAGGTGGACCAAGGCTGAATTCAGTGGTTACTGGTAAACTGAACATGAAAAAGAAGAGGTTTATTTCATTTGTCTCATTCAATTTATACCTAGAGCTGCTTCAGTAAATCACAGGGTTGTAATGATTTCGTCTCATCCCTTATGCCATGGTTTCTATGTAATTAATGAGGCAGAAGTCTTTAAGGGAGTAGAGGGAAGCAAAGATAGCACGTGTGTTCTGATTGTATCTGGGTATAACAATAACAATGTTTTACATGTATCTTTCTAATGCTACTGTGTACTTGTTTACTCACAAGGAATTTTAGAAGGGCAATCTGGAGGGCAGAGCTGCGGGTCCATAGTGTTTCCAGTCTCATATGAGCTGCTGGCACTGTTGATCTGTTTATCATGACAGATCTTCATCCACTTTAACTCATTGACTCCTTGTAGAGCATACTTCCCTCCTATGTAGGCTGCTCTGGACGTCTGTATCATATGCAAGCTTTGCCACTGAGTTTCAAGGATTTATTTCCAATGAAAACTGTAAGCTGTGTTTAAAGCTCTGTAGTCTTTTGCAGTGTGCAGACCAAAGGAACAGCCTCATCAAAGCATGGCTCAGTTTTGCTTTTAAAGTGAGTGTTATGGGTGTAGAGTGGTACAAAGTTTAACCTGGACTTTCTTGTAGTCTCATTTCTGCATTTCTGTATGAGGAAGAAACATGCAAGCTGACATACAGAACTACGACAGAGTTTCTTTGCTGTAATGATGCTCTCCTAACCTCTTTTTTTAATGAAGAAAATGGTTCTGCTTGAGTTAGAAGCCACTGAAGGAGAGCTGTAAAACTATTCCACTTATGTGAAATGCTGTTCTCCCAGAAAAGGAGGCTTCTTAAGCAGGGAGGCTCCTTCACAGCCAATTACAGCAGTGTGCATTCTCCTTCACGCAGTCCTGGCCTGTCACTAAGAGTTCAACATGAAGTATTACAGCTGAACTCACTTCCTGTTCAGCTGGAGGCGCAGACTGTGCCACAGGTTTCTCAGTCAGCCCTGTGAGGCTAATAGGGCTGAGTTCTGGGTCTGCACAGCCCAATCAGGGGAGGCTGGGGAATATGTGAGAACTGGAGGTTCATGGAGGTGGCGGGGAAAGGGTATTGGGAGACAAGACTGCTTTGTCTGAAGGACTGTTGCCTGTTCCTGATGGGGTCTGTCAGATAGCTCCATTATCTTCACTGCTACTTCATCCTGTGCTCTGCAAAGGGTTGGATTAACTTTTTTGCTCTTAAATGCAAATCAAAGCAAATACAACTTAAGACATCTCAGCCTCAGACTGGGAATGAAGAAGTGGAAAATAAGTGGATCAAACAACCTCAAAGAGGAAAAACAGCAACAAAAATAATCCATTTGAGAGCTAAGAAACAGTTCACATCTTTTTATTGGCTTTGTAAAAACTGGGAGGTAGCAGCGTAAGAACATAGTGTCATACTTCTTGTTGAGATGATTATTTGGCCCTAATCTGAGGAAAACAGTGGAATACTTTCTGAAGCTGTGTGTTTCATTTTCAGTACCATAAGGAAAAGGTCCTTTCTGGAAAAAAGGTGGACAGACATGGCTTCATTAAACACAAGTTTCATTCATCCTAACGTGCTCTGGCCAGGTATCTTGCAAGTCAGAACTTCTGTTCCTAGATGTACAGAATGGGCAGAAGCGTACTGAAGCCGTCGCAGAGCATTTGTAGCTTTATTTTCCTGCTGCTTAAGAATACATATGTTGCCACCTTTCTTGCTGTCAGTATTTCTGACCTTTATTGCACCAGTGCTGGTGTTCCTCTGGTGTCTTGGTGAGCCGACTTGGCTTATTTAAACAGCAGACTATTGTGTTTTAATGTGGTCTGATTGTTTCTCTTTCCTTTTGATGGGATTGCTTTTCTTCAGTTTAATGAGCACCATTGGCTCGCTGAGAGCTCAGATAAGTGCTAGAACTGACCCAAGGGGAGAGTGAACACAACTGCTCTTTTAGCAGAAACGATTGGTTTGGTTGGCTTTAGTCACACATGAATATCTACTCCTGTTATTATCTCCATAAATAATGTAAATCAGGAAAGTTGCAGAGTGGGAAAGGAGGTGGTAAGAGAACTGTTGAAGGTTACATTTCTCACTCCTTCAGTGCCATCCTTGTTGAGCTGGGTTGTAGAGATTTCGTGAAGAAGTGTGGGCCAAGATGTAGTCTCTATCTGATATATCGAAGAGAAAAAATCAAAGCCTATCCTTGTTCAGTGTGCAGTTCACTAGGATGTTTTCCTTTGGCCATTACTTTGTAGCAATTCATGGAAGTTTTTTTTGTGAGTAAACTACTCAGTGATGATTCTTTTCGTATTGTTAATTTCAAAGATGCATCTTTTTCAACTTTTTAATGGATGAGAGGTATGATGTTGACATTCAAGAGACAGGAAACTGAGACAATCATGAAAAGGAAGTTTACTTTGATTCTCAGGCTCAGTGCTTAGACACATAGGACCTGAAGCTTTACAGAACTTACAAAGGGCATAAGTTTGTACTTGGTACCTTCATTTTGAGTTCATATTCAAATCAGAATGCAGGGCTTCAGAACAAGGAACACGTATCTTACCTTTTCAGTTTAAGAGACTTACCTTATGTAAGATTCAAGCTTTGTCACTGATGGGCAGAATCCACTTTCTCAGGCAGCCTTCTGTTACCAGCTTTAAGACCGTCCTCTTCCTTTCTGTTGCCCTTGGGACTTCCACAGCATACCTGTCAACTTCTTAAAAACTAATTAGAATCCTTCAGAATAACAGACATTAATCGAACTGTCATGCAAAAAAAGAAATTAGTCTGTTCCTCTTAACATAGATCCAGGTGGATCTTGAGTTTTCTTTAAAATGTATCTAAAAATACAAATGTTTGCATATGAATGATATTTACAAGAATTCATAATGTTAATAAGAAATGACTGTGTGGGTAAGTGTGCTCAATATGTAGAAGTAACAATCACTGTGTAAGACCAGACAATGAAGAAAAACAATTGCATCCCAGATGAAACTTAAGACACCTATACAAGGCTGGACCTGAAGTGGTCTCTTTCATTCTGATCTCTGACAACAACCAGCAGAGACAGAATCTTCCCAGGATTTATGGGACAGAAGCTGTCTTATCCAGGGGGATGTCTGGGTATATGCTGAACTATTTTGCAAGTGCATGTGTCCTTGCTGATCCCAAACTTTCTCCAGGGACCAAACGTAGTCTTTCTCTCTCCTACAAAACTTCTTATGTTGACAGGTATTTCACTGCCACCTGCTCTAAAAAAAAAAAAAAATAAGCAGGTGTCACACTGGGTACTTGGAACTGCTGCTTGCTTGCTCATTTCATTGCTGCTGCCTCCAAACACAGAAGACCAAGAGACTTTTATACACATTTATGGCATCATTCAAGATCTTGTGGATGCAACAGCTATTTCTCTTCTGCTGCGTGGCTCTGAAGTGATTATGATCCAAAAGATGCTGCACAGATACAAATGTCTGTATAGGTCACTGTCAGTCAGTCAACTGACCTGTTGTAGGAGGAGACTTTGAGGAGCAGGAAGGAGAGGGTATGAATCCCAGGGAGCTGTTTCCTCATCTGCATTTTTTTCTCCTTTTTTCTCCATAGGTGTTCCCTCCCTTCTGAGGAACCTGGGAGGCAGCTGCTTTCTTTTCTCCAGTTTGCAGATTTTCTGTGTTTTCTTGAGTCTGCTACTTTTTCTCTGTTCTCCTGAAGCATTTGAACCCTTTGTCATCTCTAGCTTCTTTTCTTGTTATTGCTTCTAATTGATACTTGTCGTCTTTTTCCACAGTCGGAGTGAAGGTATATGAAACAACTGAGGTGACTTAATTGCTCATTGCTACCAGAAGTGGTGGTCTTGTCTGTAAGCTGTTCTGACTACTGCCACTTTAGGAGGTTGAACTGTTTTATTTGGGGAAAATATCCTATCCAAGGGGGTGGAAAAAAAAGTGGTTTTAAGGAGAGGTGACCATAGTTGTTATGGGATGATTGTGGCAGTCTGAACCATTATTGTAAAATCTAGCTAAAAATGAGTGGGCTACCTAGGAAACTGTGAGTTTAAGGTGTTTTTTTCTTTTTTTTTCTACTGCACGTTCCCTACCTCCACCCTAGATCTAAGGATTTGTGCTGCAACGGAGTTTAGCGAGCTGTTCTGGGAAGTGAGAGGAAGTGTGAACTGGTCAGTGGAAAGTGGAGCTCCATGGTGACTGAATCTGCATCATGGAAGAGAAGGAGAATATGAATGATGCTTTCCACAACAGCCTGAAAATTCATCAGATTAATCACAATATGAGACATTACCTTATGCTTCATAACTAACAAGTGGATCATTTTGCAGATGGTTGCTGAGTTGTGTTTTCTGTAGGGCAGTTCCAAACAGCTTAGGAAAGGCCCTACATTTGGGAGAATTCTACAAAAGAATATGGGAGGAGTTCCAGCATGACATGTTTTGCACCAAAGCTTAAGGCAGAGGACTAGCTGGTTGGGATTGGACTCTCTGATAACTGGAGTGGTGAGAGGATGTGTAGAAGCAGCTGGGTTTACTGTGGCTTCTAGAAGAAAGCAATTTGTTGGAAATCTCTTTTCCCAGGGGGTTATGCATACTAGCACTGATCTGGAGCAGAAATTTTTATGTCTATTTGGATGTTTATCTAGGGACATTTCTGTACAGCATTTTCCACAGTTTCTGGTTACAAGAACATCCTACAGAGGGGCTGATATCTGCCCAATCCTGGAAAAGTTTTCCAGGTTGGACTGTGCATTGCCATGTGCATGCACCTTGCTGAAGAAGCACACATCACTGCTCTGATGGGCTGGCTCCCCAACAATTCAGTAAGATTTACAATACACCCAATTCTAAGTATTTACTTAATGTGATGCTGCAGAGAGGAAAAAGGATGTGGATGTAGTAGCTAACAAGTGTTGGATCTGAAGAAGTACAGAAAGTTGTCTGGTAATTTTTAAAGAGAGTTAACTTTGTCTCAACTAATTCATAATATGAAATTGTTACACATATATGTTATGATTGGCATTGAAGCATGTTCTGCTGTTTTTTAATGTTAGGTATTTGATATTCAAAAATGCAGTTTATATTACTATTTCTATTTACTATTACTAAATAGTTTCTATTACTATTTCTTGCAGTCTAAAATTGTGTTAGATTAACTCATTTGTTTTGGGTTTTCCAGATCGCCTTCATGACTTTGACTTTATTTCCTATCCGACTCTTCTTTGCTGCTTTTATGATGTTGCTGGCCTGGCCTTTTGCATTCATTGCTTCAATGGGATGTGACGAGCAAGAGCTTGAAAAGCCCCTCTCCTGGTGGCGAAAGTGAGTCATTGATGTAGCACAATACTGATGTAGTGCTTTCCTTTTCCAAACAAAAATGTGAACAGTACACATTTATACATTTTCTTAAGTGAAGAGACAAAAAATACCTAACAGAACACCCTGAAAGTGTTTGATTTACCAAATTGCTCAGGAATTACAGGAGGAAAATAGCTAATAGATAGCATCTTACCTTAATAGAGGGTGTAGTATGAAGCTTCGTTGTGGTATTCTTCAATTTCAATTACTTCCATAATGTTAGGAAGATTGACACTATGAAATGTTCCCAGACTTCATATTCTGTTATTTTAAACTGTTTCACCCCATTGTTTCCTACTCTGTAATGAATTGACAAAACTTCTGTTGATTCTCTGAGGGTTTGCCCCATGCTTTGGTGCTCATTAATAAGGCTGTGCTTGTGTTGGTATTGGAATGCTAATGAAGGTATAATGTAAGGTGGTATTCACCCATCCATGAAAACTGCAGCTTAAGAAGCAACGGAGGAGTAGTGTACTGCTTCTTCTGTAAAGAACATTAAATGTATGAGCTGACACCAGAGTGAGGGAAGTTGATTGCATTTTGTATCACAGGAGGGAAGGAGGGTGAGAACTGCGGAGGCATGTCATTTTACATTTAATTTGAAATGAATTTGGCGTAATGACTGAGGGAATAATGGACTGCCTTCAGTCTTGCATACAGTTATTTTCAACCTTTATCCATGTGAGGATAATAATCTGTAGAGGTTAGATTCTGCACCCTGTTGGTTCAAAGTGAGTGTTTCTCTTTTCATGACTGCCTAGCAGTAAAGAATATACTTTAAGAGATGGTGGGGAAAGAGGGAAGATAGTGAAATATTTCCAGAGCTCCCAGACATATTCTGCGTGCATCCCTCTCTTTGAGGATCTCTGCCTTTTGCTGCTGCAGTGGTTTGTTTGGGTAAACCTGAACCCAGGAATCAGGGCTGTTGCATTCTAGCAGTGTTTTAGTAGTAGTTTTTTTTTTTTCAGGGATCAGTTTATTAGAGCTTTCTGATATTACTAGAAAGCATTATTGAATATTGTATACAAGAAACTCAACAGACTTGATCCAAATAAAAATCCATTTAGTGATAAAATAAATGTTAATGTTATTATGATTTAAAAGTATTAATATTTAGGAATGAAATGAAATTGAATGGTACCTTACTTTGAAAGTGCTGTTAAACTTACACAGAAAATAAATGTTCACAGTATTCATATTTAAGCAGTGTATATTCTGTCTGAGTTTTGTCATGCTAATAGTTCTTATATAATGTTCTTTCATTATTTTAGTGTACCCCTGTAGAAGTGTAACTGTTATTTTAACTCTTTCCAGGATAGTGGACGTTTTGCTGAAAGCTATCATGAGAATGATGTGGCTTGCTGGTGGATTCCACTGGATAAATGTAAAAGGCCAACGAGCATTGCCAGCAGAAGCAGCAATATTAACTGTGGCTCCCCATTCTTCTTACTTTGATGCTATTCCAGTAACTATGACCTTCGCCTCCATTGTGATGAAAGCAGAAAGCAAAGATATTCCTGTTTGGGGAAGTAAGTTGGTAGACAATCTTTTTTAATTTTTGAAGAAAAAATAAGTATTTAATAACTTCACTAGTTTGGGGTGAGAAGGCTTGAAACACAAAGGAAAAAAACCTGCAATATTTTTTAGGCACAACTAATAGAAAAGCAAATTAAGATGGGGCATTAGAAGCAAAGGGCTCATAGCAGCTTTGGTAGACTTTCTCTTTCTTATCTTATTTTGGAGTGTAATCCCAGAGATGTTTCAGGAGTGGTGTGTCTGCCTGGAAGATGCACTGCTAATCTCTCATGCATCAGTAAGCTTGTTTTAGGTAGTCTAAGAGACAAGTAAAGCAGTTTGTTGCAGATAACCAAGTCGGTAGTGTTTAAGCAGCCAGTGTAGATGTTAATGATATTTTGAGATAGATTTGTGATTTTTATTCATCGGTGCAGTTGTGCCAAAGATATTTGAGAGCTTTTAGAGTTATGTGCTTCTAGCTGAACTCTGCATGGAAAAATCTTGAAGAAATCCATCCTACTATGTCTAGGGATCAGCAAAGTTAAAAAAATGTTGCTTTGTCTCACTGTGTAGGTTTTAAGGATAATCTAAGAGGGAGAGAAAATTTTACTTTGCACTTTGACTAAGGATGTGTAAACATTAAAGCCTGATCAAAAGTTTTGAGTTCCGTTGGAACTAAATGGATTCAGGCTGTTGGTGCTGACATCCTCAAATGTTATTGGACAATCTGTTTTTAAGAATGTGTTTTAAATCAGCATTTGTCAGTCACATTTCTGAGTGGTTACATCTGGAAGCTTCATATAGGGAGCTTCTGGGTAACGTGCCTCTGTGTCAAGTAAAACTCAGACCAGAATTGTAGCTGTACCTCAGCTTCCTGGAGTTTCCTACAACAAGAGTGTAGTATAAGTTTGTGGCAGTGAAAGATCTGTGTGAAAGTTAAAAGAAGCTTTGCACAAAAATAATGTAGGCATGTATTTTTGAAAAGAGATATTAAAAAGCGTAGTGTGAAATAAAATTAAAAAAAAAAAACTCCAATGTCCAGTATTAAAAGAAGATATTGTTGTGAGATGATATGTTGTATACTGTAGAGCAGTGTCAGGTGTCCAGGGTGAACTGGGCCTTAGGAGCAAGGATAGGTTTGTCTTTCTTCTCAGCTGTTTCAGACGACTGTTCAGTAATTGCCAGCTCAGCAAGATAAATTGGCCCATATGGAGCTTTTTTTTTTCCTTTGCTTAGGCTTAATGGCATAACTCCAGATCATGTTCTGATACTGATGTTTGATGAGGTAGAGGAATGGCATTCAGCAGAATGCTGTATTTGCTGCTTGACATTAGACTCAGTGGAGACTAGTAAAAAATCTGAGCAACATGTAGAGGGATACAGAGATTGAAGTTATTTTGGATGTAGCATAAATAATGCACACTGAGAAGTTCAAACTGCTTCTAATATACTTTATCTATTTTTAAGGTAATTTTAGAAGGTTCAGTTAAAACTGTAGACTTACTGCTGTCGATTTTAAAAACTATTCACTTGATTTTCTTTTAATGTGTGCAAAAACAATTCCAAAAGAAAAAAGAAAACAAAAATTAGAAAGCTTTATATAGAGGTTTGATGGAATATTACTGGAATATATAGCACAATCCTTCTTTGATTTTGTATTTAATTCTAATGTTATACTTCTCTACAAAAATAAGTTAAAAAAAAAAAAACAACCACATACTACTAGGCCTCTTACACTATCTGTGAAAATGTGGCCATTTTTTCTTTATTTTGACAAACTATCAACTCTTCAGACACTAACCTTGAATTTCTTAAGGAAGAATTGATTTTTATATTCTTCAGTTTTGTAAATCTTGTGAACGTCCTGTACCATCTCTAGCAGAGTTTTGAAGTCTGCCCTTCATAATCCTAATCTTACTGTTGCTTAATTGAGGATTGCTAAGAGTCATTTGGAATTTTCTGAGAAGTTCTGAGTGAAGTACATCCATTTAATTATGAGCTGACTTCTCAGAACATGACAAATAAAGCAACAGAAGAAGTTTAAGGTAGTTTCCAAGAGAATGACTTTGGGTGAAGAGATGTTCTTCATCTAAGCATGTATGGATGTCTTCCGAATACGTGTAGTAAATAATGTAATGACACTGTTATCAGAACATTATACATTGTTTACTAGAGGGATCAGGTGGTGGAGCAGGCGTGGAAAGATCTGAATGCTAATGGGTTACTAGGATTGTTTCCAGAAGTACTTGAAAGGCAACTGCTCCAGAAACCCAATGTTGTACCCTTTCTTTGCCAGTAATAGAATATTAATCTTTTGATCTACTGACAATTTTAGTCCAGATGATTAAAAGCTTTTATATTATGGGATTGAGAGTATAGAACAAGTGTATTTTTGTATGACTGTTTTTACTGCTTTCTAACTTGAAGGGAATTCTCCTGAGCCACATAACCTGGTTGAAGAATCAGACTTAACTCATGACTTCTTCAGACAACTTTTTTCTTCTTAGGAAAGGAAAGCAAGCAAAAGTCTTTTCTTGCTCTAACAGAGTTATGAACTCTTCAGTTAGTTATTAGCATAAGTGAAGAAAACCACCCACTTGATAGACGTGCAGTGGGTTAAGGTCTGGAGAGGATCTGCTTGTCCATTGTCTCCACCTGAAGTCTTGTATCCAGCTCTGGCATCCACAGTACAGGGAAGTTATTGACCTATTAGAGCAGGTCCACAGGAACGCCATGAGAATTATCATAGGGCTGGGCAATCCTTTGAGAGAGAGAGCAGGGGTTATTCAGCCTGCTGAAGAAAAGGCTCTGAGGAGACTTCATTGTGGCCTTTCAATACACTAAAGAGGCTTATAGGAAAATAGAGAAAGACTATTTACCATGACCTGTAGTGGCAAGAAAGGGAATAATTATTTCAAATTGAAGGAGGGTGAATTTGGATTGGAGATAGGGAAGAACGTTTTCATGATGATGATGAAGTACTGGAGCAGGTTGCTCAGAGAAGTTGTGGCTGTCCCTTCATTGGAAGTGTTTGAAGTCAGCTTGCATGGGGCTTTGAGTGACCCCATGTACTGAAGTTTGCAGCTTTCAAGAGTTTTGATAGGTTGGAATGGGAAGTTCAGTACACCAGTACTGTGTAAGCTGTGTAGTCCAAGGAAGATAACGTCTACGAATGTGTTGTACCTGACATTGGCTGAGGAAGTTGGATCCATTCATTCATCAACTCAGGTCCTTATGTTTTACCGTTCAATATACTGGACCTCACTTCAAGTCAGAACAAGATCTTCCCATGAATTTTGTGTGATTACACTTTGCTGTCTTATTTTTGGCTGGTAAAGCAGCCAGGGCAAAAATTATTTTTTATAACCTGAAGTGGTCATTGCTAGCGTGGTAAATACTTTAAAAGGAAGTGGTGTTATCAGCAAACACTGTTTGGCACTGTTTGTTTGTTGGACAACTTTTGTAATTCAATAATCTTCTGTGATCTCATCTTGTAAAAACTCAATTAAGTTGATAAGCTAATATAAGCTTTAGAAAACTGCTTCACATCTGTAACTTCATCCTTGAATAGAGGAATTTGGTACCTGTGAAATGAATAGGATAATATGTTAGTCCGTAGAAGTTTGTAAAGGAAA
Source organism: Odontophorus gujanensis (assembly GCA_013399175.1). Taxonomy (NCBI): domain Eukaryota; kingdom Metazoa; phylum Chordata; class Aves; order Galliformes; family Odontophoridae; genus Odontophorus; species Odontophorus gujanensis. Next base: position 73,995 of record VXAB01009276.1, read on the forward strand.
AGGATGTAATTTATGCTTGGCAGAATACAGAAGAGCTGTAGAGGAAAGGAAAATCATACAGTGCTATAATAATTATCTATTGTGTTTTTTTTCCAACATCTTGTGAACTTAAGAGTTTTGGTTTAAGTTCACCTTTTGAAGGTACTTTATATTGCTTAGCCATGATGCTTGAGAAAGGTCTAAGTAATTCTATGGGAAGTATTTATACCCATGTATCTGGGTCTGTTTTCATCTTTGGACTTAAAAGATACCAAATTACTTCCCCATCATCTCTGAAAAATTCTGCAATGCCCTTTTTGAATTACTCACAACAGTTATTTTTCCTCATCCACAATACTTCTAAGAGCACCATGGTACAGCTGTAGCTGTTCAGTGAGAATCTTACACTTAAATACTGTTCAGGTTCATCAAAACAGCCCTTAAACTCTTTGTTTTATGTGTTATAAGTCAGCAGCTTGTAGTACTGTTAAGGTCACCAACTTGAATGCCAGCATCCTGTGTTGGCTTTGTAATCTGCCTTGAGGACACAAATGAGCTCCCTAGCTCCAAGGAGTATTTTGAATTTATTGCTAAGCTTATTCATTTCATAAAGGTCAATCTATGTTCTGATATCTTTATAATAGTGCCCTAAATAAAATCCGCTTACTTAATTTCTTCTGTTATTACAAAAAAAAACAAAAAAAAGTAGTCTTTTAAAAGAGCCATGGAGCTTTGAAATTTCCTTATTCGTTCCATAGCCTGAATTCCGTTATTTGGGCTCCATACAAACTAAGTGTTGGAGGAAAGGCTGAGGATGGAGAGGGTTTGTTTTAGTTGTTGTAGCTTTGTTTTGTGTTGCAATAGTAAGGGAAACTCAGGGCTAGTATCAATTAGAAACAGAGTTGTGAAACTATTTAAACGTGGTTTTACTTCCATTTTTTTGTTTGCTCCGTTTTCTTTTTTTTCCTTTTGTGGGTTTTTGTGTATGTGTATGTGCTGAGTTGTTCTTGGTTTTTAACCTACTCAGAGTAGTAGCCCCATCTGGCCCATGATGACCTTTGATGCTCCCTAGCTAACACTGTTCTGTGGATACTGGCCGAGAACAAGCATGTAGAAAAACGTGCAGGAGTGTTGTATGGTAACTTCTCACTGATAAACTGTCTTCTAAGCTTCATCAACTTGTGGGATAAAGGCTATTATTTCAGCAGGTGGTCAGACATCTGGCAGTTTCCTGCAAGGTGTAATGGATTAGTTTCACAGAACCTTAAAACAACTTTGGTGAGTGCTGATGCAACTGCCAGTGAGGTGCCAACAGAACTAGAAGCTTCTGCTGAGTACAGGAGTGTTGTTCTTCATTCCTGTTTTTTTTTTCCTCACACATTAAGCACTGTCTGATCCATTAATGCACCAAGTTTATCCTTGGAGAAAGAAGATTATACAACTAGTGTCAGCAAATTCATCTCAGAGCAGTTGTAAATATGAAAACTCTATTTTATACTCGTGTTTTAGGCAAATGCAATAGATAATGATATAGTAACTTAAACCTTTGAATATGACTGCAGGATATGAAAATGATAAAAAGGCATTTAAATACAGTCTGCTGAACTTAAAGCATGAAATAGTATGGTATACTTGCAGATGCTTCTCCTGTAGTGCTCTGTGATATTGCAGAAGTTGTATATGCTGGGTTGTTCTTTGTTTTGCTTTGTTATAGGTTTCAGTATCCTCGTGATAAACATGCATGGATTGATTTCTGACTCTTGTTCACTCTCAGTTCCTGTGTATAAAAAGTTTCCCCTGTATAACCACTGAGCCGCAAAAGAATTGCCTGAGATCTGTTTAATCTAAGGAACAGTCAAACAGGTGACAGCTCAGAACATAAGCATGTTTTTTCTTTTGACTGTGCTGATTCCCCAGAAAAGATCACATAAACCATATATGCAGTATATTTGATAGAGTACCTTGAGTGAAGCTGAGCTGTCATAGGAGACAAAAATTCTAAAGACAGTAGCATCTCAGGCCACAGGATTTGTTTCTGGTAACACACAGGGAGGCTCCTGCAGCTTTGTTAAGAGAGGGGAAGGGTAGGTTTTGTAGGAAGAAGAAACTAGCTATAGTCAACCACAGCTACTTTGTCACAGAAAACTGTGATATGTACAAACCTTTTAAACTGTGAGGCGTATCCATCTGTTGATAAACAAGTAAAGTGCTGAAATTCTGACAGTGATTTTCCTCATATTGAATTACTTTCATGAATTCCTATAACTCCACTATTTCAGCTGAGAATTGTAGTTTGTAATAGATATGTAATAAAGTAGTTATTTTCTCATGTCAGAATTTGTCTAGAGGACTGTTGGTGTGTGTGCATGTGAACCTTTTTCAAAGGAAGTTGGAAAAAACAAAAACAAGCAAGCCAGCTTTTTTTTTTTTCTTCCTTTTTAGCTCTTATCAAATATATCCGACCAGTATTTGTATCTCGGTCAGACCAGGATTCTCGCAGGAAAACTGTTGAAGAGATAAAGAGACGTGCTCAGTCTGGTAAATGGCCTCAGGTACTGAATAATACTACCGTGTGTCAGGTGGTATTTGTCATTTTCATACTTTGGATATGCAGTTCACTTTTGTTTCCTTTTAGGATGCTCTATATGGTTTCTTGGGGGTGGGCTTTCTCCTTCTGGAATATCGAAGATAAGCATCTAATCTATACAAAACAACTGTTATAGTGGCTTCATTGTAGTATGTTTTAAAGAGAGCCTGGGTAAGTTCCTGGGAAGTTTTATCAAGTGCTGCTAAGTGACAAACCATGCCAGGTTTTGGAAGTCCTCTAAAGAAAAGTAATCAGGTGCTTGGTAAAATACCTGGGGAGTGTCATGCATTTTTGATTTCTTGGTATTTTGGCATATTATCATTTTTGGAGATAGCATGTTGGCCAAGATAGCTCAAGCATTTCAAATGTTTCAATAACTAGAATGTGCTTCTGTTGGGACACATCATGAGAACAGTTCTAAAATTCTCAGGTTTTTTTCTTCATCATAAATCTGACTGCTTTTAATGTGCTTTCGAAGACAATAATGAGAAAGAAGGCATAACTACCTAAGGTCTGCATTTTATAGGAGCATGTGATTACTTTGAAACTGTGAAGCATTCTTGTGATTTGTTTGGTTTTTTTTTTTAGATTAAGATAAAAAACAGTGCTTTCTTTAATGGCATGGTTACTTCTGCAATGGTTATGTATGCGTATTGGACTATGAAAGCATAAACAATGATAGAAAGGTGGTGCATAACTTTTACCACATGACTTTTGCCTATATATTTGAAATACGAAGAAGCTGAACTGCAGAGCTGAAGTGATTTCTAGAACATCTAGCAAGCTGGTACAAGTGTAGGCAATTAAGCCATTAATTATAGTTCTAGTCCATTACTTTGTCCCCTTATGATGTGTATTTATTTCATTTAAATGTCTGGTTTTATAACTGCTGAAACTTTGCTGAGTTCATGCCTTTTTGCCATGACGTATTTTTAGACAAGTTTCATTTTTTTCACAATTGAATATCATCTTCCAAATTTGATTCAACTTGAATCTTGTTAGAATTCTGTTCAGATATTTTAAGTCTCTATCATTCCTATATCTGTATGTGAGCCAAGTAATAAATGTAGTAAGTAGACACCTATCTTCCTTTTCTTAGCCATTAAGAAGACTGGGGGCAGAAGTTTTGTTTTGTTGTAGGACAGAATATACTTTACAAACACAAAAAATGTTTATGAAAACTCTGTCAAATTCCAGAGGTTTTTCTAGTCTCTGTTAATATTCTGATAGAGTCAAAGGCAAAACTTTGAATGAAGGCAAGCTTTTTTATTGTAATCAGTTAACATATCTTTTGACAAGATGTGTTTATAAATGAATCCACATTCAAATATTTCTTAAGTCAACTTTTTTCTTTTACTTCAAGATAATGATATTCCCAGAGGGCACATGCACAAACCGATCCTGTCTAATTACATTCAAGCCTGGTAGGTATGATGCTAATTTCTCTGTTCTCTACAGAATGTTCTTGTATCTTCACTTTCTGAAAGACCACTTGTGTTGTAATTTGTTTGCTGTTGCAGAAATTGAGTTATAAGTCTTGTAGTAGGGGGGACTGGAGCAGAAATTTCCAGATACTGTGAAAGAATTATGCTTCTGCTGTAATACAGTACGTTTATTTGGATAATTCAGATTTTTATTCTTCTGAGTTTCCTGAGAGCTGGAGGTTACTTACTGAGTGTTTGTGCTTGACTTTATGCCCCTTCTGTTTCCGACTTTGAGTCTTGTTGTATTTACATGCAGTATAAAGGTATCAGCTGGTATCCATTTCACAGCAGCAAATACTACAACAGTCTGTAGTGTTTGTTTTTTTCCTCTCTTCTTGCACTTTTTTGTCGAATTGTTCTGGTGAAGACTGCACAAAAATCTTGCCAGTATAGCAGTGTTACAGAGGCTTCCTTTTTATTACAAGATTTTGTATCAAATATGTGCATTCTAAGCAGTTTACTATTAGTATAACCCTGTTATCCTGTCAAATTAGTAGAGATGTAGCACAGAACACTACTACAGGTGTAAACTGAAGTTATAATAGGATTTTTAACATTGCAGTTAACTACCAGAGTTTCTAATAAACTTGCCTTTGTGGTGTAGGTGGGAAGATAAGAATGAACAGGCTGTAGCGAGCAAATCAGCTGTGAATGTGTTTGCCTTTTCCTAGTTTTCTGCCTACTTCATTGTGTTCTGTTCTTGTTGTGTCTTTTTATATTGCTTGCAACTTAACATCCCTATCAGAACATAGTGAGTCAGTACTGTGATTCTATGTTCTGATTAATTTGGCTGAAGGAAATTCACTATTATGTCCCAAGGAAACTTTCACAAAATTTTTCCTTCTCCCCTTGTAACTTCTACCTTTTAGATGAATGTGTGATGGTTAGCAGAGCATCTGCCTCTTTTGCTCTTTGTTCCACTCCTCTCTCTTTTCCTCTTCTCTAAATCCCAACCATGCTTTGGAAGTCTATCTAAATTCTTCACTGAAGCCTCGATTCCCTTCTTCCCCTCTGTTCCATAGACATTCCAGCCACCAGGTGCCATACACTTTTTCCTTCAAATCCACTATCTTCTTCTCTGGTCTAGAACATGCTGCTCTGTCTGGCTCTTGACTGTTTTCACTTTTCCTGCTGCGACTTCCATCCTCCAACAAGTCTTTTGTCTCAAGATACCTCAGTTATATCAAGTAACTTCAGTTCTCTTTTTGAGTAATTTTTTAGAGGATGCCTTTCCCTGTTCTGCTTTCATGGACTGCATTCATTGTACCTGTTATACAGTCTTCTGTTTGTGTTTATGCAAGCTAGTTATACACGGAAAGCTATCTAACTTTGTATAAATGGTAGTGTTGTCATATACCTCTTAGATTTTGTCATCATCTGGTTCTTTCTGAAGTTGTTTAAGCTGTTGTTCTTGGAGACGGAATAGAAAGAATAAGTGAGCCAAAAATCATATCTCTGCAGAATACCATTCAAGTAACCTTCATTAAAGATGTTTATATTCCATTAACATTTTTTTCTTTTACATATATGCAATTATCCATTTTATAAAATAAATGAAATGCTAAGCTTACATTATGCATCCATCATTCTGTTATCAATTTTAATTGGAATATTAGATGATGTTTAGTTAATTGCATACAAAATGTAATTTGAATAAAGATCTCTTGTAAAAATCAAACTGTTTTCACAAGAAAAAGAACCGTATTCTTAATATGAAGTGACACTTCTGTACAGTAGCTCTAATTTGATATATTCTATTGCACTGTACATATTTATACAATAAAGGCTGAGGGGAACAAAGATGGGGAAAAATAAATTTATTCTGTTACTTCAAAGATGATACACTTCCTGTAAATTGGTATTGTTCATCTAAGTATAGAGAGCTTTTACATCAGAAAGCTCAGATTCTTAACCAGAAGATGCTGTTGATGATGAGGACTATTTTGACTTAAATACGAGTACAAAATAAATAGCTATTTCATTATTTATCAAGCTGAATTTGGTACCAGGCTTTCAGTTGTGTTCATGACAACTTATATAAATGGTGGAGGATAGTATAGAAAGTACAGGCAAACATTATAACTATTGTCTTTTGAAAATGTGGATATACTTTATCTACTGCCTTTTAAAAATTGCTTTGAGCCTACTTTAGACCTTATTTTTTCTCTATCAATTCTTATACATATCTGGCCATTAATCATGTAATCCTTTCTTTACTGCAAAAAAGCCTGCTGTGCCAAAATCTGCTATAAATTAATTGTGTCGTATGTACCTTCTAGGAGCATTTATTCCTGGAGTTCCTGTACAGCCAGTGGTTTTACGTTACCCAAACAAACTGGTAAGTTCAGCTTGCAATGTAACTGGAAATGTAGAGCTGTTTCCTCTCAATTCATTGGTACTTCTGTAACTTTCAGGTCAGATGATTAGGTTTAGAAATCTGGAAAATATTAGTAGATGCTTATTTGCAAAGTATACATTCCGTAAGCCTCCACCAGTGTAAATAACTAGAAGTTTACACATTTCTGCTTTTATTAGGTTGCTCCATTAAAATAGTGCTTTACATGTTATTCAGGGTCTTGCAAGAAGTATTGTACACTTGACAAGACATAAATGTCAATTCCTGTCTAGGATCTTTGCTCTGATATGTTTCCTGTTATTGCTTTGTATGCTGGTGAGTTTTCTTCATTGGTTGCTGGAAGATGTTTCTGTACCTTCTGTCTGTAGGGATGTAAGATACAAATTAATACAACTAGGTAAATGATATTAGAAAAAATACGTTGGGGATCTTGGCATTTTTATAAGACATCACTTTGTTTTTCACGTTTACTTTGCATTTGGTTGAGGAATGCTAGATGCTAGATAGCTTGAAATAGTCTTTCAATATAAATCAGGCTAAGGTAAAATGTTAAGTGTTAATTACAATATCTAAATTTAACAAATGTTGTACATGTTTGTAAAGGTAAAGATAAAGCTCACCTGATCTACCTTAAGATCAAGAGGGATTGGTTTTTTTTCAGTTCAGTGCTCTTGTTGTGGATACTTTCTTGTCCTACTTCAAGAATCCTGTTGTTCTGCATACCTCAGTTAATTAGGCAGTGCTTTCTGAGTGAACTTTGTTAGGGTGCTGTGGCAAGTAGAGTAGCCTGTTATGCTCAGGTAGGGTTAAGTGCACTGTAGCAAGTTGTCCATGACCTTTCATTACATAATTGTTTCCAGGGAAAAGATTTTCTCAATAGTTATAAAATTTTCTATTGTACTGCTGGTTTCAAATGCAAGGTGTATGCCTTACATCATACTTAATATACTTTTTACTCTTATTTTTATAATCAAGTTTAATATTAAATATAAAACCAAATAATGCTATGAGACATTAATTAGCAAGTATCTTCAAAAATACATTATCGTATTAAAATGTCCTTACTGTCTGTAGTACGTAATATGCAGTGCTTGTAAATGAATATTGTGTTCCTAATGCTGTTAGCTGAGACTTATAATGAAGTAAATCAGTGTGAATTTTCTGAGCTTTTTCCTATTCTTTTTAATATTGTTGCAAAATGTCTTAAACCTGTAAATATTCATATAGATAGCCAACAGAGGTGGCCTGTGTATGTGTGCAACTTTACTTCTTCCTACTACTTTTAATTATGATAGAACATTTCTATGTGCTTGGTCCCTTGCTGAGTAATTTAACATCCCAAGATCTCTTCCATTGAGAATTGAGGGAAGAGATAATTACTGTCACTATTTAAATTTGCTTGGGACCTGCAGAAGAGTTGTAACAAAGTTATAATGAGGAGGGAAAGGAGGAGCATGATTTGATGGTGTATGAAGGTTAGATTTCTGACTAGGATGCAGTCAAGAGTTGAGTGGCAAGAAAGAAGAATTATGTTGGGAGAGAATGTTCTGTTTTGTGGGCTAACACTGCATTTGTAACAAATTAATTGTCTCTGGCTTTTTCTGTCTTGTCATTTGACAACTGCATATTATGTTTACAAAGATATTTCTTATTAAAATCTTTCCTTATCCAGTGAACTCTAGTTAGGCATTGCGTGCGATCTCTCTGCTGCTTTTAGTTTGAACTAGCTGTTCTGTTCTCCCTTCAGAGCTCAGACTTCTCAAAATAGAGATGAGAACAGTCTTGGAATTGAGTGCACCTGACAGACTGGGGAGGTTTTTGTATATTAGAGCTGTGAGTGAATATAGGAGGTTTGTGTATGCATACTTGCTTATTTCGTTGTACTCCATGCATTCAAGAGCTTGGTGAAGTACTGCAAGGGTCTGAAATGTGGGGGAGAAAAGTACTCCTTTAGCAAGTGGATTATGAATTCATGCCAACTGGAAATAGATTATTTATTTTGTTTTATTTTGTTTTTTTCCATCAAGGTTGCCCTTGATTATCTTTCTAAGGCCTTGTGAGTGTTTGAGTGTTTGCAGAAGTTCTGGTATGTTAGTGAGTTGCTTCTCTTGATGCAAGATCAGAAAGAAATTAAGGCTTAAAATGTTTAGAACTAAAACCTGAAACTTCTGTTTTCCAAGTCCATTTGTTAGTAATTCATGTACCGGACACTATTAACTATATTTCATGTAAAGGAAATACTGCGATATTCTCATCCTTACCAATGCAGTCCTTTTGCAGTTCATTTTTACACTAATCTTTTTCATGGTGAATGTAGCTCTTCCTTTTTCTTAATTTTCTGTCAGAGGGCTGGTAATTTATGGAAGGCTCTCTGCTTCTCTAAATATCAGAGCCATAAATATATGTTGATGTCCAAGCTTATTCCGAAGTTAACTGTGCTATTTGATGTGCGGTTTGGTATCATCTCTAGTGCAGCATCACTGTATCAGAGCTGTGTGGGTGTATTTTAACATGCTCATTTTCATTCTGCTACAATGCTGACTTTTATGTTTGCTGCCTGATATATTTGATATAAGAAGATATCAAGAATTATAAATTATGTGAAGGATATACTTCCACTTAATTCAAAGGATTCATTATATAGATACAAAAGTTTCAAAATGTACTTTCAGTGTTATCAGAGTGTGTGTTGTTCCGGTGTAGTGAATGAGTGAGTACCAGAATAAACTGGTAGCTGTGATAAATATAAAAGGTATGTAAGCCAGGTATGGAAAATACCACTTCCTGTCTTTGACTTTCTCTTTTCATCATAAAAATATTGGAAACACTAGCAGTAGTCTGCTGTAAAACAGTTCTCTTTCCTGAAGGACGTGCTCTTCTTTTCCAGTACTGAGCATTAACTTCTTATTCCTGCTGCATTTCATTATTGTCAATGAGGAAAAGTATGCATGTCTACTGTGACATTCACATTGTTAATTTCTCATGATACTGTTAATTAAATTTGTCATCATATTTGTCAGTGTCTGGATTCTGAAAATACCTACTTCTAGTGATCTTTTGCCTGATCAAAGTCATAGGGGCTTGTGTTTTTATCTCCTTTTATGGTCCTCTGCATTGTTGTAATTTAGGGGGCTGAGTTAGATAGAATAATCGTAGAATGGTTTGGGTTGGAAGGGATTTGTAAGATCATCTAGTTCCAGCCAGCCTGTAGCAGGGACCCCTCCCTCTGGACCTCTAGGTTGCTCAAAGTCCCACCCAGCCTGGCTTTGACTGCTTCCAGGGAGGGGAAGTTTGCTGTGCAACCTGTTCCAGTGTCTCACCACTCTCACAGTAAAGGATTTCTTCCTAAATGTGTGTAGTGCTATGGTATTCTATATGGTAGATCTATTATCTGATGAAAGTGAACATCAGCATCTACACTCCAATGGTCTGAGTTTATAAATGGAGACTTTGTGGGGAAGAAAATCAAATCTCTAATGTGCTTACTTGAAGTAGTATCAGAAATATCAATAATACCAGAAGGATGTAATGGAATTTTTATCTCTATAGTTTTGCTGTTAAACACTATGTGGAGAAGTCTGTGTTCATGCACTTGTGTTGTTTGCTGGAGATAGATCAGTTCAGTTTATCATACCTTGTATGTTTGTTTGTTTTTTTTTTTATAACGTTGAAGGGCTACTAAGAACGTAAGTTTTTTCTTTCACGAAATACTGACGTTATTCCAGGCTGTCGCATTTCTCAGTGTTCATGGAGCTGCTGCTTTCACTTAAGACAGATTTTTTGCTTAAAATTGTGATTTGAAAGGGTTTAACTTCTTTTCGAGATCACCTAAACTCTGTAAAATATTTTTGTGTGGTACCACAAAACTGTACTAGATTTTTTTTTTTTCAGGTTGCTAGAAATATCTTCTTTTTTGGAAGACTGATTTTCCTGAGTCCTCTTAACTTTCCATTGGTGACTTGTACTTTTTGTTGTTTTTTTTTTTTCTCCAGTTAATCAGAACAGTAACTTGAAACTCATTTTCAGGCTTTTGCATTCTCATTTTTACATGTAAATCATGTCTCCAGGCATTGTGGGTTTTTTTCATATGGTATTTATTAATCTTAGTTAAAAATACTATGAACTTTACTGTAATCTTTGTTATCATGTGTATACTGCTTTACAGCTCTGTTTTCTTTTTGTTAGCTGTCTTGTTCATTTTTTTTTTCATTGATATTTGCCCTGTTAGTGTTTTACACCCATGTTTTGTTTTGATGGTTCATAAGGGTATAATTTCTATTCCAAGACCTTCTTACTGCAGTAAAAGAAAAAGGCTGGTCAATAGTGGTGGTTGACAGTAATTCCTGAGTAGCAGAAAGGTTAAAACTCATGTTAGGCCTTGCCTCCAACTTGTTCAGTTCTTTTCCGAGCAGGGTTATAATTCTGCATTCCAAAAAACATTCCTATAGGGCTTTGGAGTTGTGAACTTGTTTGTCTCCGCCGTCTAAAAATGCTTCTGGACTTGCTTGGCAATGTACTGATGAGCTTAGATGTCTTGTAGCTTTTGGTTCTTGGATCGACAGATAGATATATTCCTGGTGGACAGCAGGATGACTATGAGCCGGCACTGTGCCCTTGATGCCAAGAGGGCTAATGGCATCCTGGGGTATTAGAAGGGGTGAGGTTAGTAGGTCGAGAGAGGTTCTCCTCCCCCTCTACTCTGCTCTTGTGAGACCACATTTGGAATACTGTGTCCAATTCTGGGCCCCTCAGTTCAAGGGCAGGGAGCTGCTTGAGAGAGTCCAGTGCAGAGCCACAAAGATGACTAAGGGTGTGGAGTATCCTCTTACAACGAAAGGCTGAGAGAACTGGGTCTTTTTAGCTTGGAGAAGAGGAGATTGAGAGGTGACCTCATTAATGTTTATAGGTATGTGAAGGGTGAGTGTCAGGAAGATGGAGCCAGGCTCTTCTCAGTGACATCCAGTGATAGGACAAGGAACTTAGGAGGTTCCACATAAATAATAAAAAAAAATTCTTCACAGTGAGGTAACAGAACAGAACACTGGAACAACGCTGCCCAGAGAAGTTGTGGCCTCTCCTTCTCCAGAGGCATTCAAAACCCACCTGGATGTGTTCCTGTGTGACCTAATCTAGGTGTTCTTGCTCATGGCAGGGGGATTGGGCTAGATGATCTTTTAAGGTCCTTTCCAATTCTGTGATTCCACAATTCTGTGATGTATGCTCTTAGTGAGAAAAGTCGAAAAATACAGTTTGAGGTCAGGAAATTATACATGGACTGTGTATCTCAAGTAAAATCAGTTTGTTTCTATAACTTTATTTTCCTATTTTAGCAGCTTTTGATAAATCACTGGATCTTTTATAAATACAGATTTTGCACATTTAAGACTTGAGTTACTGAGTATTTCCTATCTTCATAAGAGCGGTTGATTCTTGCTATCATTGGCTTACTCTTACTGGGACTAAGAGCTTTCAGAGAGAGAGTATTGAATTTTCCATGAAAATCTTAGTCATATGTTGTCAGTTATACTATCCATAATGTAACAGAAGTTTAAAGTTCAATCATTAACTATTATGCTTCCTTTTCTTAGGACACAATCACATGGACATGGCAAGGTCCAGGAGCGTAAGTGGTTCTAATTGCTTGAATCTTTATTGGTTTCCTTAATTAGCTTTTATTGACATGATTTATAGGAGTATATAGTCAAGTAGTTATTGCTGCATGCTGCATTGTGGAGTGGGATTTTGTCTTTTAAACATTATTTCCTAAGTATGGTAATATTCAGTTAGAAATAAATTACTTATAACTAGATTCCTCTGATGCAAGTTTCTGATGGTTTGCAGGATAGATTTTAGGAGACTTTTTATTTTTATTTTTTTCTTCCAGCCAAATACGTGAAGTAAAACAAATTGCTTCTCCTTTACATATTTTATTGTCTGCAAATTGGTTTGGAGTGTCTATATGGCATTTGTTTGAAGTTAGTCTATTCCTATGCAGACAGTCATCCCATTTATGGAATTTGGAAATACCATTTCCATTGTCTTAATTGATTGCAAGTTTGACTTATTTTAAACAAAATATTAGAGATTTCTTAGCAAAGTCATGTAATGTAAAGTGAAGGAGTTTAGGTTCTTTTTTGTTTTCATTTCCACACTGGTATTCATAAAAAAAAAAAAAAAAATTGAATCAAAACCAGGAATTTTTGACTTTAAGGGAAGTTTGATTTTAATTAATAATTTGCCATTAGCCTTTTTCTTTGGAACTATTGTTTTGAATGTCTCATATGAGATCCTACAATTTTAATACTAATGAGGAATCCATTGGGACTAGACAGGACTCGAGTAATATATTTTTTCAATAATTTTTACACCTTTAAATGGGTTAGGAACCAAGTCTTAATTAAAGGCACACAGATTTGGAGACCTGAGGAAATTATCAACCACTGTCAAGGTTTAACGTTCAGTTGAATCTTTACATTGAAAGTAAATGAATCCACAGTAGTATCTAAAGTAGACAAGTGTGGCAGCATTTACTGCATGCAGACATTTCTGGTCTTCACTTGTGAATTCCTACCTCTTCCTTTGCATTTGCAGTGTAGACCATCTAACAAATTAGCTCAGAGGGGAGAAACATAAATAATCTTCCAGCTTAGTGTCTTATCTGAGGAGTCAGAAACATGTAGGCAGAGGAGGAAGAAGAGAGGGAAGGAACTTGTAAATGTATTGCCTCAAATCACTTGAGTGTGTACTGTACATTACCCTCATTCTAAAGTGTTGGCCTCTACTAACAAAATTGAATCAAATGAATGTTAAGTAAAATTCTAAAGCAGCGTGTAAAGTTATGCAAGTTCATTCAGTCAATTTCAAATTACAGCTTTACTTAATTAGGTGTAATTCTCTTGAGTGACTTAAAGTGTATTTCTGATGTCGTAGCAAAAAATACTGTGAAGGCTGCTACATTCTTTGCTTTCTCAAGCAAACGCCTGTTGTCCTATGTCGTAGTACTAGCCAAATCTTAATCTGAAAATGTTGCTTTTTTCAGGAGTGTTCTTTTTAAAGATTGACAGGATATTCAAAGTTGATGCACTCTATAAAAGAGATTGAAAATGCCTCATGGAAATTGTGCTTTTTGAGAAATCATGTTTTTAGTAGTTTGATGTTATTCAAAGCAAATTAAATTGAATCCTCCTAGAAAATAGAGACACTTTTGACAACTGCATGCAACTTAAATTTTCTCTCTATCAGTCCTGAGTTAGATTTGGCTTATGTCAACTTTTTAATTCATGTTTATAATTTAAGATTAGAATCACAGAATGATAAAATAGGTTGGAAGGGGCCTTAGAGATCTTTTAGTCCAACCCTCCTGCCATGGGCACCTTTCAATAGGTCAGGTTGCTGAAACCCTTGATGACCTGTCCTACATATTGAAAGGCCTCAAGGAGGTCTCCCCAGAGCCTTTTCTTGACTAGGCTAAACAACCCTAACTCTTAAGGCAGAAAACATGTTATAACCTTGAATGAGTGTGTAGCAAAATGAGAAGTATTGCTTTTAGTGATATATATGAAGTGCACTTTATCTGCCAAATAGGATTTTCATCAGTCCCAACTTAATGACTGACTACTGTTAGCTGCCCAGATACTGTATAAAATGTGGCAACTGATGCCGTTTCCTAACTTAGATTTACTAAACCCTTTCCTGCATTTGAATCCTACTGGAATCAACTTGACCTTAGCGTGTCACGTCTTGTGTCTTAGACTATAATATGTCTACTGCATTTCACTAACAAATTTTTGAAGCATAATTTGATTATAAACAAAGATGAAGATAAAATCTTAGTGATTATAATTAATCTCTGTGCTGAATACAACATTTTTCTGAAACAGTCTAGCTCTTGCTTTATGTACTATGCATAATTTTTATGTACATAATTTATATTATTGTGTAGATTGGTACTTGCGTATAATTGTTTCTATCCTTTTAAGTGGTCTTTTAAGATGCAATTTCAATATAAAATGCTTTTGTTCTACCTTACAGAATGTAATGTCTACAGATACTCTTAAGAGCTTTTCTGTTAATTTTGTGTGTGAACATGAACAAGTAAGAATGTTACTTGAAAGGTTCTGGAGCATAATGTACTACACTTTTGCTACGTTTAAACTTTTTCTGTCCTTTTTTTTTTCCCTTTTAGATTAGAAATTCTGTGGCTTACTTTGTGTCAGTTGCACAATTCTGTGGAAATTGAGGTCAGTAAAAAAAAAAGCTTGTATACTCAGGATCATATTGTACTTCTTATGCAGTAAAAGTTTGCATTCGAATTTCATTAACATGGTTGGTTTAGAGAAAAAAAATGTTAAAATACAACTTTTGTAATGGTATCGTATCTGAAAACATAACCTAAAAATTGAATAATATAGAATAGCTTTCCCCTTCTCTTAGGACTTCACTTTCTTTCTTATTTAAATTGAGTGGCTATGTTTCTGATTTATGCCTAAAGAGTCTTCTGTGAATAATGTTTTTGTCTTATAATGGCCTGATTGCTGTTCCAGCCAATGAACCAGCTGTGTATGTTAGATATCTTAATGTGTGTATGCTGATGTGCAAACTAAGGACTATCTTTTAGAGAAAAGAATATTGTTGTGAGTGGTTTCTTATGGGTCAGTTATTTAATGTCTGGCTAATAGCTTTATTCCTTAGGCTATTTTTTACACTGTTTAAAAATGTGAAATCAGAGAACACAAAATTTTAAGTTTATGCATATTTGTAACATTGTATTGAGGAAAACACAGTGATCCCAAGGGTGAAGGCTACTATAGTGGAAATGTGAAAACCATTAAAAGGTATTCATCTTTGACAGATCTGATGGCAGGGTAAATTAGGAGGAAGAACTACTGCCGTAGTAATATACAACATATCCTTCTAATTGTATTTAATCACTGAAATGTTTTAACGAATTTCAAGTATTTGAGAAATTCCATTGCTAAGATCACTTACTATGCATAAAAAGATAGATTACTTTCAGATGTGTAGCTGAAAAATAACATCTTTCCTTTTAGTAACTTATAGTATATATGAGGTAGAAAGGCTAGGGAGCTATTGCCTCCATGCAAATATAAGACAAACCAGTTCATCAGCAGGATTTTTACTTGATCTCAGGAACAAGACTTTCTGCCCTAGGCAAGAAAAATGAGTCTTTTCACAGAAGTGAACGCTTCCTTGATTTTTGAGGCAGCAGGTGCCAGCAGTTCCTGGGTTTCTGTAACTCATAGAGATCTTGCACAAGGACAAGTACTGATCTTTAGTTGTCTTTAAATAAGCAAAATATACTGTACTAGAGTAGGAGCTGGCAGAGAGTAGAGGAGCAGAGTACTTCGTAAGTCTGTTTGCAAGTGTGAGGCAGAGTACTTCACGAGCTACCTGTCAGATCTGGTTTTGTAAAGGAAGTGCTGCAGATTGAGGAATGTAGTGGAACAATGGGTTGCTCTGTGTCCACAGTCATGGTTTTTCCTTGTCTTCAAAGTTATTTGGCATTTATTCCTACCTTTTTCCATCAACACAGGCAAACACAAGCCAACCTTGATACCAGAATTATTGCTGAATCTTCAGTAATTCAGCGAGGTGTACACCAAGACAATGCAATTTTAGTGCATTTGTCATTAGGTAATAGCTAGTAAGGCCTTGCTGCCAAGCAACCAAGGTCCGAGGTTTCCTGGTATGGGCTTCTCTGTATAAAATGGATGTTGTGGTGTACCATGTAAAATGTTAAAATACATCCAGTGTGCTTATTTGGAAGCAAACATCTATATAGATTTTATAAGAAATTGGGCATCTTTTACATCCTAGAACAATCTCTTAATCTCTTCTAGAAAAAAAAAAAGTGATCATCAGCTCGTGTAGTTTGCTTTGGCTTGTGTCGGTTCGTTTTCCTGTCCTCTTGGCTTCAGTATTCATATAACCATCCCAACGTGCAGCAGCTGAGAGTTTTTCTGTTCATTTTGTTAGCGATGCCAAAATGTTTATGCTGTTTCTATCTAGGCATAGGCATGTAGAACATCTCTGAAATTGCCTCACATTCAGACTTATCCGTGTTTGGATGAATTACTTGATAGCAATTTGCAACTCAAAATGAATAGAATTTGATTTGAAATTTAAAGGAACAATCTTCCTGTCTTTGTTAACTTCACATGCTTTGTCTTTTTGTATTTCATAGTGTATCAGACGTGTATGTGTCTGTAAATCTAGAGGACAGAAGTCTGTTTTCATTTGCTGTGGTACATACAGGGAAAACTGTAGGAAAACACTGAATAAATTTGGAATTTGTTCATCTTTGAACAATTCTAAGAAACTGATAAGCATCTAAAGGCAGGATTTTGGGTACTGCTCACCATACTATTGTATGATTCTGAAGTGGTGCTAACTTCAGTTATTGAGAGTGATTTACTTAAATGACAAATTTCATATTTATTCCAGTACTTCTGTTTTCTTTAAAGGCTGATATGAAATTTGTGGATCATAACTCCAGTTGTGTACTACTCATAGATCAGTGTATCAAATATAACTATGCTTACTGCAATTGTTTTTTATTTCAGTAGCTTTCCACAGAATTATTAACATTTTGTTCAATTAGTGTATAAATTATCTCACAGAACTGCACTACCAAAAAAATTGTACTGGTTCAGGGTAGGGAGGAATCTGAGCAATCCCTTCTTGTTCCTCGCATCTGAGAAACTAATTATTCTGTGTAAATGGCATATTTGAGGGTTTTTGTAGGTGAGATAGGCAGTGATGTTGGGGTTTATGGCATAGTTAATACACTTAGATTAACAGACAAATGCTGGAATTACTTTCAACATAGATCATCTCATTCTGAAAGCTTCCTCTTACATTGCTGGTGTCAAGCAGCTCAACTCTAATTTTTTGTGGCTGTCTGCATTTATTTACAGTTTTTCTATTAATTGAGTACTAATATCCATTGTCCAGTTTGAAGGAGAAACTTTCAAAGCCTCTGACAACAGGAGATGAAAATGCTTCTGATTTGTACACTGAACAGTCATATAATTACAAAATATGCAGTGAGAACAGTAAATAGCTGATGTTCTGAAAATTTGTATTCTCAACATTTAAGCTATAGAACAAAGTTCACATAGCAGATACATTTCTTGGTTACCTGCAAAGAACAGAACAAAAAATGAGTATTAATTTGAATGTAAGAGGCTAATATGAGAAAATGCTAATACTTTTTAATGATTTAAAACATTCATTAAGTTCCCACTTAATGAAAGGAAGATAAATCTATTTGGGTTCTGTGAAGTAAGAAAGAAATGACTCTCTGGAAGTATGATGCAGCTCTAAATATTTAAATGTTCATTTTTAACTTTCTTATGGTTATTTTGCTAATATGATTTTGTAAATAGAAACAAACCATACACATTTGTCACCACAGTTCTGTAATGCGGATTATTTAAAATGCTAAATATTCTTGGTATAATTCAGTTTTCTGTATGCAGTTTCTTCCTGTGTATATTCCTTCAGAAGAAGAAAGAAAAAATCCAGTGTTATATGCCAATAACGTCAGACGTGTAATGGCAGAGTAAGTGTCTTTTAATATGCAGTAAATGAAATCATTATATCATGTTAGTGTATTTGCCTGCTTGCAAAGCAGTCTGTATTCCACAGTAGTGTATACAAACTAGGTAGCAGTTATTTTCCTGTATCAGGAAGGCAAGGGAGCTATAGAAATTGTTTTATTTTTTTACTATTATTTTGCTGCTGTGGGTATTTAAGTCCTTTGAGGTTGAATTGTATGAAAGTTAATGTCACTGAATTTTCTACAACTGAGGTTCCATTTTCAGCTCTGTTTTTTTTTTTTTTATTGAGATTAAGAATAATTCCATGTATTCATTGTTAACCTGGGTATAATTTCAAATAGCAACACATAGGAAAACTGCTTCTGTTTTTGAAATAGAACTCTAGCATTCAAGTTCAATTAGTTATTTGTGTTGTATTGATGTGAGGACACTGAGAACACTTAACTACCATGTAGGATAAAACTAACATTGAACACACTTGACCTTAGTTCTCTTTTGCTGTCTTTCATTACCCTCACATTTGACAGTTTAAAAAATTCTTACGTTCATTTTGTGTCCTTGCAGTAAATCGTTCACTAGTCAGCAGATGTTCCTTTTAATGTTTACAGAGAACCCTTATGGTTATTAATAACTCCCGAAGGATTTAGGAATTTTTCTACTACTTCTGAAAGACCTTGTAAAATCATAATCTGTTTTGTTGGAACTTAGAAGAGATGTTCTAGTTTTCGACCAAAGACCAACTTGTAGACAGTATCTGGTCATTCTGTGGTTTATAAGCAGAACACAGCTTTGTGAGTTTCTTTAAGGATGTTGAGCCTATACTATAACAGAACAATTCCCTATCTTCTGTTGTACAAAAAGAACCTTTCTCATAAAAGGAAAACAAAAGGATCAGCCTGAATCAAGCAATTTTGCAGTAACCTCAGAGACTTCTGTGGTTGATTGTAAGATCAGCTCAACATGCAAGTGTTGTCCTCAGCCTTTGAGTAAAAAACATAGTTACAAAGCCGTCATTATGAACTCTCTATTCTAATCAGAAGATGATAGAAATTGTGTGGTATAAGGAGAAATTTTGAAAGGCTATGGAAGTGTACAACGATCTGCATACTGAAAGCCTTCCCTTCTGCAGTTATATGGAGAGATTATTTTCCTCTTCCTTTCCTGTGTGCACACATCCCCTGTTTGGTCTCCATAAGCATTCTGCAAGTGTTGTTGAATATCAAAAGGTGCCATTTTTTCCACACAGTGGAATTTGACACAACTTTGCTTCAACCACACTTCCATGTCAGACATCATTTTGTCAGTCTACCCCTCTGCTGCCATCTGTTACACAGCAACAGCATGTCATGGAATACTGACAGGAAGGTACAACCCCTGTTGCCATACCATCAACAGCTGCCTCTGACATCAAGTCAACAAATTAAAATAGGAGGCATTATTTTTGGAGCACTCCTATATTTGAAAACTTCCCAGTGTTTATTTTTAACAAGTTATGGTTTCTTGCTTTGGTTGCCAACTTACGGTTATGTTTTAACTTGTCTGCCATCTTATGTTTTTCTTAAATCCTTTTTTAAGCAGAAGTAAAGTCTCTTCTAATTGCTACCTTTAATCTGAGTCATACTTCTTCCTCTTTATGTCCAAACAGAATTTTTTTTAAAGTTGTCTTTTATGCTGGTTCCCTAATCTGTCATGGGAACAGATGTTTTCTTGATTATTATTTCTAATTAGTTTTCCCTTTTCTGTGCATTTGCCTTCCTGATTGCCTTAATTTTCTATATTCCTGTTGTATGCTTTACCTTCTGTTGCCTTAAGATCTGATGAAATCGGTGTAACGTGCCTAGCTGGACAAGACCTGCATTATTACCATATTCCTTTCTGTAAGCCTCTCTGGGCAGTACTGCTTGTGGGTTTTATTGTATCTTTTGTCCCAAGGAGTTCAGCTTTCTACCTGACAGTTGACAGAGGAGACTTTGAACAAAGGTGATCTAGTACACTCACAGCATGAACTAAGGGAGTAGGAAGTAATCTAAGCTGGCATAATAAGCTCTCCTTCCTTCATTACTCCTTTTTTCTTCTTCCAAATAAACTTTATTTCATATTGTATGATACTAATGACTGCGTATTGAAGCTATATTGAGTACCATATAATAGGAGTTATTGACAAGACCTGCAATACTTGATCTCTAATTCAGTTTGGGAATTGAATCCCACAGTACGAGAGAGTTCTTCTGGATTTTATGTAACATTGATTAGTGTGCTGACTTATAGGGTTACTCATGGGATGGAATACAGTATCGTAAAAACCTCTTGGTCATTCCATTAAGGCGATTTACTGATTTGCATATGCCACTAGCACACTGATCAAAGAAGCAGTAGAATAGTGAAACAAGAACAAATCAAGAAATGAAAAATTTGAATGAACACAATTTTATTATTTAGGATTACCCACTTGAAGTAATCTAGCCTTTAACACTGCAGTATTTTTTAATGTGCCTTCTCCATATACCTCTGTCTTCTCAGTTTAGTTGGCCTTTTCCTTTTGTTTCCTTTATATTGGTTTTTTTTCTTGCAAGGGAGTGGCTGTTCATCTGAAATTACTACAGTGTATGTCCTCAGTTTATTCATAACTAACTTATAATAAAAAAACATAACATAATCTGAGTTTGAATAACAATGAGGTTCTCTTGCTGAAATTTGACTTTCAGAGAAGAGAGAAACACTGATCAGTAACTTTAATATTAAGTGCAGGTCTTACTACCGCATTAGAATGCCTGAATTTTGAGAGTTAATGAGTGCATAAAAGATCTACATCATATAATTTTCTCTCATGGTATTTCCCTTATTTCTTCAGAATAAAGAGAATTGTTTCAGAACTTCTTGCCATAAAACAAAACAACATTCTGCTCAGTTTTCACAGACTAATATGCTTACTGTTTTTCTCTGGTTTATTTAAGAGCGCTGGGAGTTCCAGTGACAGACTATACATTTGAAGACTGTCAGCTGGCTTTGGCTGAAGGACAACTTCGTCTGCCTTCAGACACGTGTCTTCTAGAATTTGCAAAGCTTGTGAGAAGCCTTGGGTAAGCATATACAATATTTATATATTAGGTGCATTTTTGCTATATGCTTTTGTATGATTTTCCTCATGTAACCATATGTTCTTTTCCAGTACACTACTTACAGCTACATATAGAATGCTGTCATATTACTGTCAGGGAAACTATTATAAAGATTAGATCTTTACTGTATTAAAAGCAAAGGCATCCCAAAGAGGTTCAGAAATACTGTGGGGCTTGTAACATCTGATAACAGCTAAGAGTCAATTGTTCTTTCCCATGATATCTATGAAGAGCATAATACAATCTGGTTTTGTTGAGTTAATGTTGTAATAGAGAAGACAGAGGACTTACTCTTTCCCAAGAAGCACAAGAAAGTGGTGGCCTATTGAGTGGGTTACTGCTAAATGTACTTTATGATGAAATACCTTATTTTAAGCAGTTTGGCTCTTACGACATCAGTTGTCTGACTTTACCTTTCTGAATAATTGCATGGAATTTCTGAAGAATTGCAAGGAATAATTGCATGCACCAGTACAGGCTGGGGGATGAGCTGCTGGAGAGGAGCTCTGTGGAGAAGGACCTGGGTGTCCTGGTGAACGACAGGATGACCATGAGCCAGCAGTGTGCTCTCNTTCAGCAAACGGTGAAAAAAAAATCACATAAACCAAATAGTAGAACTTGCTGCTGTTTTTCCAGTTTTTCTCCTTTGTTTCCTTCCTATTAAGCAACCACAATCCAAATTTACATTTTCAGTCTTTTAACAACTGTAACTAGTAAACACCTTTTTCTTTTTTTGTCTCATCAAGTTAAAATATGGAGCACAGTCATGTTTCCATTCCATAATTTATTTCATTTCGCTATTTGTCCTTCATCTTCCAGCTTGTGTTCATAAACAGGAGAAAAAAAAAAAGAGGCAAGGATATCGGAGGACAAAGGAATGTAGGACTGTGTATATTATGCATACAGATTACAGACATATATTTCTTCATTTTAGGGACCTCTGTCTGAAAAGAATTCCAGTAAGACAGTAGGGATTTCTAAACAGAACCAGAACGACTCTTGCTTCAGTCCAAAAACCTGAAATTTTCAGTTAAAAAGAAAAAAGCCCCTCACTTATGATGCAGTTGATAATCCCAGGATTCAGTTTAATCTTCTTGTAACATTGTCTAGCTTCTGTCTGTTCACTTTAAAACTGTTTACTCAAATTAAACTTTTTAGAGTATTTATTTGGCCTCTATACATTTATTTGGATTCTGTACGTTTGTGAGTGAAGTTCCTCACAATCTAGAAGTTCTCTCAGATTTGAGCAATTTTACAGTGTTGAACTATCATTCTGTCTTGATTTGGCTATGCGCCAGTAAATAAGGCTATTACCATGGTATTTTTCTGGCACAACTGGATCAAGCTTGTAATATGATTTCAACTCTAATGCGTGATTGATGAAAATGCACTCACTTGCTGCTTATTCAAAGGCTTTGAGGCCAGCAAGCAAGGCATTAAGATCATCTAGTCGCATCCCGGAATAACTCCAACAGTAAATTTTATTCAATGGATTTTGCATCCAATCCTAATATTTCCTTTTGAACAAGAACATGTCTTCTAGGTAACAGTTCTAAATGCAAGACTTTTGAGGTGAACCTAGACTGTTTTTATTTATTTGAAATCTATTATATCTGAGTTTGCTACAGAGGAGAACTGTTTGTTCATATGATATATCTATAAGATTCATTATCATTTACATGTCTGTGAAATCTGCTCAGCCTGTGCTGCAGTTAGATCCAATTGCAATCCAGAAGACATTTAGCCAGAGCAGTGAAGCCCTATGCTTTGTTTAGCAAAGAGATGGAGCTCTTTTAACATATCCATACAGTTCCCAGGTCATAGCTGGCTGAAACTCAGCAGCTTCATTTTGAACTCTGTGCTAAAAAGTTTGTTTTGTCAATGAGATCAATTGGTCCGTAACATGTTCTCAAATTCTAGTCGCATTTCTCTTCAAGTCACTATGCTTTTGTTGAGCCTGATGACTGGTGTTTGACCAATGATCAGATTCCTAAGATGTATGCACTTCTTACTGTAGGTTTCAGACATTGTAAATACTCAGCATCATTTGATGATTTCAATTAATTTCATTTGATGACTCATAATTAATTGCCCTATTTTTAAAAATGGTCACCTGTTTATATTTTGTCTGGATATATTAACACATTCTAGACATGGAAGTTTAACTTTTGCATCTTACAGACCTCTTTGTACATTTTCTCCTTCAGAAGATGTTAGTATATTAATTACAATTCTTATTTCCATTTTTTTTAACAAGATAATTTGTTTTGAGCTGCTTTAGTGCATGGAGTTGATTTGTTCATGTTGTTTCAAATTTGTGCTTACACATATTATACACATACACAGTGTGCCATGATGGCCAAGAAGGCCAATGATATTCTGGGGTGCATAAAAAGAGCATGGCCGGCAGGTTGAGTGAGGCAATCTTCCTCCTCTACTCTGCCCTGGTGAGGCCTCACCTGGAGTGTTCTGCCTGGTTCTGGGCTCCCCAGTAGAAAAAAAGACAGGGATCTCCTCAGAAGAGTCCAGCAGAGGGCTACAAAGGTGTTCCACACCTTTTATCATCTCCCTTATGAGGAGAGGTTGAGAGACCTGGGTCTGTTCAGCCTTGAGAAAAGAAGACTCGGAGGGGATTTGATCCACATCTATAAATATCTAAGGAGCAAGACGCAAAGGGACGAGGCTGGACTCTTCTCAGCAGTGTGTGGTGATAGGACAAAGGGAATTGGTCACAAACTGAAGCATAGGAAGTTCTGCGCAAATGTGCGTGGGAACTTCTTCACAGTGCAG
>VXAB01009276.1:104927-115204 GCA_013399175.1 Odontophorus gujanensis
AAAAAAAAAAAAAGAGTAAATAAATAACTCATTTTTCCTTGATACCTGAAAGCTTGAAGGACCAGAAAACTTGTCAGATAAGCCAATTTTTTATTCCTCTGGCAATCACTTGGGATGGGGAAAAATGACCATTATCTTTTTTTTTTTTTTCATGAGATGCTGTTTGCACCAGGAGATGGATGGATGTGTCTGCAGTGGTATCCTAGACCAAAGAGCAGATATAATGTATTCAGGGCTTAAATCAGACCCAAATAAGTAAATGTAAAAATCTTAGATATGCAAGTAAAACCTTACAATAGTAGCTCTGTCTTTCGTGAATATTTGAGTAGAAAGTCCAACTGGAACTCTAAGAAGCACCAGTGAAGCTTATGCAACCCCAGTTTTTGCAATGAGTTGCATATAATAATGTATCTTGCTGAATGTTCTGCATATTAGTTGTTGTTAGCTGTTATTTTTGGAAGTTCTGAGACAAGCTGTCATATTTAGAGAATTTCTTTCACAGAATGAAGATGGCATAATTGACATTCGAGAATTTGTCATTGCTCTATCAGTTGTCTGTAAGCCATCCAAAACTCTGGAAACAATCCAACTAGCATTTCAGGTAAGTGGCGTTTTCTTCCTATATATAGTTTACTTAAATTTTATTTTTAGAAATGATTATTACTTCCATTAAATTTTTAACAGAAACTCTTTTCCACAAGCCTTTTAAACACATGATCTAAAATGTAATTAGCATTAACTGAAAGGTAGATTAGGAAAATAAATTCATAGGGAGTGAACTGCAATTTTGTTATGTAAAATGATGGGAGTTTGTAGAGTGGAATTGTTATGTAGAGTTCATGCAGTCTTTCAATACATTGAGCCTAGACCCAAAATCTTTTGCATTGATTACTCTAATCTAATGGCTAATGAGTTATGCTTACTGCTTGTAAAATGTTTTAATCCAATAAAAAAAATCGAAACTTGCAGTTCTATGTGTTAATAGTTTTCATTTTTCCTTCTTAGTCTTGTAATGTTTCCTTTTCAGTCCTTCAGTTTTTCGTGTCCTGAAGTATCTGTCTAGATTTTAGAATTCCCATGAGTGTTCCTGATGTTGTTCTAGCCTCAGTGCTTTGTTTTACCATCAGCGTTGATGGTTAATGCAAGCTTATTGGGAAACCAACAGAAGCAGCGCTTAATGTTTTCCATCCCAGTGGGTTTGTCTGACACTGAAATTTTTTTCTTTTTGACTTTTGTTTTTTAATATTGCTATTTCAAGCTTTGCTGCATTTTAGATTACCTTTTCTGATTGCCTTGAACTTACGGGGACTTGTGTCTTCAGTGCTACCAAAACAGGAAAATGTTAACACCTGATCTCGTCATCACCAGTGGATTCGTGGACTTCAGAACTTACAATTGTATATAGTACTACATGGCAGCCTTATTTTCTGAGTGTAGCTGTTCTCAGGTTCTTCAGCAAATTTCTTTTATACTACTAAAAGCTAATAAATCAAACAAATTGAGAAGAGAGTGTCTTATAAATCAAAGGCCTTAAGCTAAATGCTGAAGGCGAGATGAGTAGCAAGCACCCGCTGCAGGCTCCGTCCCAAAGGAAAGTATGTAGTTCTTCCCTTCTGAGACAGATATACCCATAACTCTCGAAGATCAACAGAGCTGGAACTCTTCAACTCCCAGTGTGCTATGTGATGTTATGATGTGGAATACCAATACCAAAAATCATAAAACCACAATGGTCCTCTCACTAAAATGAACAAGCTTAGACTAAGCTTGAATATGACTTCTGGACAGTATTTCAGTCATATATTTTTAGGGAAAAAGTGCAGCATTTTATGTAGCTGAGCAAATTTTCAAAGTGAGACTGTTTAGTAAATGACTGAAGAACCTGAAAAATAGGGGTTTCTGAGTCACCAGAGATGTAAAGTAGTAGGCAATTAAAAGTAGAATTGGGGATTATGGCAACCAGTTCCAGCAGCGTCACTCCAGTGTAAGTGCTGGGCATCCTCTGTTTCCAGTTGGTGTGGAAGTGGAAGAGTGGTGTAGATCTTACCAATGTGGCACTTGTGAGCTTTATCAAATTTTATTTTTTGATTAATTGATGTAGGGAAATATAGCAATTAAGTCTTGTCTCTACTTCTTGTGAAACAGCATCTAATTTTGATGCTAGGGAGGAAAAAGCAAGTCTTGACTTGAGCATGAATGTTGTTTTCCACAAAACTTCAGGTTTTTTTATTCCACTGTGGTGTGCTGTCTTAATGAAGTTTCCACGTTCCTAATGGCTATAGAGAAACTAGAAGTTTCCAGAGCATCCTTTTTTAACATAACTCAATATTTGCAGTGGTGTCATCCTTCAAAATTAGACAAGGATGTCTTAAGCTTTTGCTTCTATTTTTAAAATATCTCATTTTGCTTGTGCAAATGTAATGAAGTTCTATTATGAAATAATACATGATATTATGAAAGTCCTGATATATCATCATTTCATAATATTATATATAATATATTATGAAATACTTGGGTTATTTTTTTCAGGAGATAGCACTGTACATATAAAAGATAGAATGAGGATACAAATGTAATATAATTTTTAATTACCATTTGTCAGTAGTAAAGTTCACTTTTCATCTGTGAGCAAACTCTGCATCAGGACATGATTATTCTCTAGGTAACTGAGGAAGTATTTTCAGAAAGCTATAGGTTTATCACTGTTTGGAATGGCATTGTTCTGGTTAATGGAAGTCCATTTAGATACATGAATCTATAGCCAAGGTGGATATCTAATCAGATGAATATTAGTTAAGGATTCTTTAGTTTTATATCCAAGCAAGTGGGAAACAGTTTCTTCTTAGGCCAACTAAGTATGTCTTCTGCTTCCATCGGCTTGCTTGGAGCTTGGAAGCCTAACTCAATTAACTGATGCTTATTCACAGTTGGGTATCTGCAAACCATGTTACTGTTAAACTGCATCTCTAAACTATCACTGAAATTCCAGTGTTTAGGCATGTAAACATATTCTTTTTCTGGATACAATAAATTTTTTTGTAAATATACACGGGTAAACTACAGTGTTCATATGAGTCAGTATTCAGCTTTAGAATGACTTATCTCGATGTCTTGTTTTACAGTTATACCAGTCAGAAAATGGTACAATAACAGAAGACGATTTAGCTCATATTCTGAAGACTGCCATGGGTGTGTCACAGATCAATGTTACACATCTTTTTAGAGCTGTAGATGAAGAAGAAAAAGGGAAGATTACATATGGTACGTATGTAAAGTGGATCTGAACTGTTACAATATTAAAATTGCCTGAATTTGTGTTGATAAACAAACCTGTTACATTTTAATTTGACTTTGTCTTTTAAGTGGACTCAGTTTTATCACCATAAAAGCATGCTGGACAAAGTAAACTTAGATAAAACGATAATAATAAACAGTGAAATAAGTTTCTTTTTTTTTAATCAAGTGTTTACTTTTTCAGAGGGTTTTTTTTCCTTCTACTTTGTCAGGAAGTGCCTATACTAGCTCTTTCTGTGACTTCAGTGCATGTGAATATGTAGTTTTAAGAAAGTAATCTTAGCTCTGTCCTCTTGTGTTGTCTTTATATATGTTCCTTGTTATTTCTGTCCTCCCACTATATAGGAGAACATAAGATTTTCTGCTCCAGTCATTTCTCAGCCAGTAAAAATTAAGTCATGTGCGGAGGAAGTGAGGAGGTATTGAACAGGCTGCTGAATATATAATCTGTAATGCAGGTGATATGGAGGCAAGAAAGTTGCTTTTTTTTTTTGTTCAAATTGATAGATCTAGGTGAATAGATTATTCCAAGAGTCTCAAAGTACTTCAGCTTCTTCATCTCTTAAACAGTGAACTTCTAAATCTAGTTGCATTGTTCAAAGTGTGAGTTGTTGATAGTAAGTGTAGCACATATCTCCAATAGAAGTGCTTATGATACGGCCCTATTCCTAATGATTTTCCATCAAGATGATTTGTGTGCATTTAATTTGTAAAAATATTAATGAAAACATCAATATTAGTAAATCACAGTTTCTATGGTCATTTCCCATGCTTGAAATATGAGATGTATGCAATGCTTCAACTGCAGCACTATTTACTTAGACTCACTGAAATGACTATTGCTGCTTTATCTCTTGCTTCCTCGATTCCTGCTGTACTACCCCTTTTGTCTCCGTACCTCTCTTCTGTCATCTCCCCAGCATTTCCACATCTTACTCTATTGCCCTTTTGCTGCCTGTCACTCCTTGTTGTCTCCCAGCTCATTCAAATGGTGACTCAACCTTTTTTCCCCGCCCGCTATGACCAAAAATAACAGCAGAGAATCTAAGCTTTTAATTTCAGCAGAACTCTAATTTTGGCACATCTAATTATTTGAGAAAAAGCTGAATTTGAAACAAGTGTACTTAAACCAGTTCATGTGAGTTATCAAGGAATTCAAAGCTAATGTTATTCTTTGGCAGTAGTACCTAGTTGCACTTAAATCTGCAGAGCCCCTGAGAGATCACAGTATGTTTACATCATAAGAAAATCTAGACCACTGAGCCACAACAGTGACCATTGGAGCATTTAGCTCTAACTCTCACTATTTTTTTTTTTCTTGCGTTCAAGAGTCGACCACTATGAGGCTGCACAGAGTAGGACTGTGTGTATATTGCTCAAAATTTTGCTTGGATCTTTTTCTGAGAAAAATGCTGAGGAACAGTGCACAGAGTTTCTTCTAACTTATCTGAAAGCTTATTAGTAAGAATAAATGTCCTATTGTAGTAAAGAATTGAAAGAAGGTAAACTTGGTATCGCATTTCTATCTTAAAAGTTCTTTTCTATAAATATTTGATGTCTTGCCTTGCCTGAGAACGCTCATCTTTACATGAGATCTCTTGCACATGAACAGTGAGGAAGGAGAGGGAGAAAACTTGTAAGTTATACCCCTTCTGAAGGCATTGTCCAGACAATTTGTGAGGAAGAAAACATTTGTATCCTGTGCAAGAGTAGGAGGGGTGGGTGAAGAGAGTGGAACTAGAGGAGTTTCATGAACGTGCAACTTGCATCAGAAACATGAAGTATTTGTTGTATTGTACAGGCAGGAGAAAAACCTTTGACTTGAAATTCTTGTCATGTGGACCTAATGCAAAAGTACAGATAGTTAACTCCCCTCTGGGGTCTTTTTCCTCCCTCTTTGTCTCTTTCCTTACAACTATATTGGAAAGTAATTTTTTTTATTTTTTTATTTTTCCCAAACCAGTGACTAAGGTGATCTCTTCCTCTAGTTGACACTTTAAGCTTCAGTTTCAAAATGAGACCTGTAGTTAGAAGAAATGCTTGGATAGGTATAGGGATTTTCCTAGATCATCTTGTCTCGTGTTTCTGGGTAATGACACAAACAGGATCCCAAAAGCTTTTATTTGGGCTCTGCTGTGATAGGTTCAAAACTATTACTTAATATTTTCAAGATCTGTTCCAGCAATACCCAAAATGTGTCAGAAATATTGTACTGTTCAGTACAGTCCTCCCTGGAACGAAGTTTTCCGTTTCGATGTGGCACTGATGGAACATTGAGGGATAGATCCTGACAGAATTGTCAGGATGCTGATTTGGATATGACTGTTATACGTGTTTCAACAAGTGATTCCAGGGGTTTTCTGAAAAGGTGCAGTAGCTTTTGTGGAGAATTACCCAGCATGGTAAATACGGTAAATATTCTAATCTTTCCCCTGCAAAAAGTGTTACGTTTAGTCTGATGGTAAGAGCATGTTTAGTACTGTTGATTTAATTTTCATATTTCTCCTACTTTAGCTGGACTAACTGACTGGATGACCTTTTCTCCCCGAAGCCTATTTTTCTGAAGTTATTTTTGATGTACACGTGTGTTTGGAACTACTGCCACTGTTATGTATTTTAAATACAAAAATTGTTCTAAACTTCCTTCTTGGAAAAGATCAGATGTCAGATTTTTTGCCTTGGAAAAAAAAAGGCTCCACTGAAAATACTTTCAAAGGGAAAATGTCTGCTGTATGCATTTTCAGACAGAAAAGATTCCCCCCTCAATGACTTTGATATCATTAATGTGATACATCAGTCTGTGTGGTACATATAGGTCTTTCAACATGGATATAGCGTTGATTTTGACGTTCTGAATATCATCAGCTTTTGCTGAATTAACAAAATCCAAAATACTTGATATCCATATCAGTTGCAAATAAAAGCTACACGCTTCTGTTTGCAGAAGAGTGAAGTTATGTTTATTGCATTCTCCTCACCTTGCAACAGTGTTGAGCTACAACTTTGGTGCCCCTTTGGACCAAGTGACATTCCTTTGCTCGTTGATGTTCTGAAAAAACAGGCCATCTCAAACAGAAGGGGTGGTGGATAGGGGAAGCCATGGGAGATTCTTTCTTCCACAGCAGCCCTGTAGCACCAGGAGAAACTGGGCTTCAGTCCATCTAAAGCTTATTTCATTTGTCATCTGTACTGCACTGGAAGCAGCTCGCAGTGTTGTGTAGTCACGAGCTCTTCTGGTGGTAATAACAGTGAATTTGAGTGGGCTGTCTGCCACATGCTGTAGGTGACAGGGTGACTTAGTGACAGTGTTCACATCCGGCTTCCTCCAGTTTCAGTTTACGTTATAAAATAGCTTCTTGTGACTTGGCTCCTCTGCGGTATCTTTTGTTTAAATGACGTCTGAACAACCGGTCATAGGGGCAGACTGTGACATGGCTTCAGTGCTGGACAGTAAGGAATCACTTCTACTGACAGAGGGAGAGAAGCTTGCTCTTTCTATTGTTTTATAAATATATAAAACCTGAAATTATGAAAACAGAGATGTTTTAATTGAGCAACGGAATAAATCATCTCACGATATTGTTCTCTAAAGTATTAAGAGCTCTGGAATGCTAAAATCTTGGAAGTGGGAGGCAGCAATTATAGCTGCATTTAGGTTGAACAGAATTAGCAAGGCAAAGTATTTTAAAGGGCATGCTTGCTAGAGACTTTCCAGATTTCAAGAAGTGACTACTCATGCTGTTCATTGTTCCTCAGCTGGAGGGCTTCCTCCCTTCCCCCACTGAGCAGTGAGATGCTATGTCAGGGCACGTCCTCATACATTTTAATGCTAATCTGAGCCTGTTTATGCCTTCACCGTACAAACGAAGTTCAACATTGAAATGTTTGAAGATAACCCTTTGTGGCATCTTAGTTCTGGGGATGTGGTAAACTGCTGAGAACCTCAAACAAGCTGTGGAAATAGCGTTATGTTAACTGCTGCTATTTGCTCCAAAGCCGTCATGTGGTTTTACCCTGTAAGTATTCAAATTTAGCGTCCTTCTGTTTCAGAGAACTGATTCTGTGTAACGTTTTTTCTAGATGACTTCTACAGATTTGCTGAACTGCAGCCACACTTTGCAGAAGACTATCTCTATCCTGATCAGGTGGTGGCTGAGAGCGGTTTGGAGACTTCACCTCTTTCTGCTCCAAACGGTATCTGTACTGACTTCAGCCCTGAAAACGCTGAAGATAAAAACAAGTCCCTGCAGAAGAAATGGAACTAACACTACAACTGTTATCTTCCTCTCCTGGTGAGAGGATTATCTTTTCTTGGAATTTTCCTAAGTCACTCCAATTATATAGCAGATACCAATTTTGCGTGTGGAAGTTCTTCTACCTTAATACCGTTCTTTGATTCGTATGTGCTATATTTAACAATGTTCCAGGTTACTTGGGGAAGGTATTTTTATTTTTATTTTTTTCCAAAAGGACTTTGAAAGGCAAAAATGTGAATGTGCTTCATTATTAATGTTCATATTTAAAAGGAGGCAGCGCTCTTATTTATATTCCACTGGCTAGTTTCATGTACAAAGCGTCGCACAGATTGTGCATGTATAAAGAAACTGTAGTTACTATGGTGTTAAGTGCACTTTGGTGATTAGTGTTTTCCCTAGTTATGGGGATGTTTATTTGGGGCCAAATTTTGCTTTTCATATTTGCATAGTCGGTCTAGTTTTAAGTGGGATTATGTCATTGAGCAAGGCAGGCACATTTTGGCCCCTTTCGTTTTTGTTTCAGTCAACAGTTCCAAAACAGTCATTGCAAAAACTTCATGAGGATTACTTCTGATTTTTTTTTTTTAATGTTGAATGACAAAATTGATTCTCTTTCAGTCTATTCCATGGTAGAATGAAAAGGAAAGGTTCCTTGTTCTTCACCCCAGTACTTTTCTACTGTAATCTTCTTCCAGATGCAACTAAACATGATTTTTTTTTCCCCCAAACTGACATGCCACATACTGTTTGCAAACAGATTACAAAACTGTACTTTTCTCTTAGAATCAACTCATGTCCACCCAGTGTTTATATGGCAGATGTTTATACAATCATATTTTATCAAGAATCACAGTTTCTTTTGTGGCAAGTCTGTACACACGGATAACTTATCGTGGAACACACTATAACAACTTAATTGTGTGGACACAAATTTGAAAAGGTTGTGGTTACTCCAGAAACCAGCAACAAGGTGCAAAACAAAGAATGCCAGTTAAATCTCTATAGCAACATTAGTTTTACTGTATATAACATATGAAGTTAAAAGTAGTTTAGAGTTGTTGGAAGAAAAGAAACCACTTATTAGTAATATTTCTTTCCTTTTGTAAAGCCAGATGCCTTAATTATCAATGAAGGTCTCAGAGAAATTAAAATTAGTGTAAAACTACAGAGCTCCACTGATAAGGAAATGAGACAAAGACCTCAAGGAGTGGGAAGGAGAACTATGTCACAAAACAACTGTGATGGCAGCTCTCCTTCCAAATAAAAACTACATCTATTTTCAGATCATTTATGTGACTAATTCTGCAGCTGCACTAGAATATAAGGATTTCATAACTGGAAAACTGTCACTGAGATTTGAATCTTCCAAATGTTAATGCAAAACTAGATTTGAAGGGTGGAATTTCAGCAGAAGGAAGTCTGTTTATACCAAATGCTTTTATTATTATTATTTTTTAAATAGTGGGAGGTTTTTTGTTATTGTTGTGGTGTTTTTTGTTTTTTTGTTTTTAAGCTCATTTTAGAGTATTGGAACGTGTCCTTAGAAATCCTCAACTGTCTGTGGGGAGTCTCCAAATTGAAACTGGCTTTAACAGAAAAAGTATAGGAAAACAAAATGTAAGAAATTATGCTTTCTTTGGGGTATGCAGAGGTACGTCTTCATTTGGAGATGGTAAATAATTTTATTTACTTAGATAATGCATGCTGGGCTGGCAGGGGTGCCACAGATTGGCAGGCAAGATTTAAACTGAAACTGATCACAAGAAATCATAGGCACAACCTGAAATTAAGACATGAGAAACTACACTTAAATGAGACTTGTCAGGTACGCAAAGGGAATTGGGAATAACTGTGTAAAAGATCATGAGACAGGGATAGCAGTGAGCATTGCTAACTGAATGCAGCTAACTGACTGCTGCAGAAAAGGCGTTCATCATAGTGGAATGTATGAACACTTGTAGCCTGTGAGAAGTGTGGCACTGTTTGTGTTGCCAAGAACTGATAAGGCCTTGCTTAAAGTATCTGTCTGTTTTGGGGCACTTGAGAAAGATGAGGAGTGGCTGGATGGAGACTGAAGGAAAGAAAATTTTCAATGAAGGCATTGAAGGAATCATTTAATTCAGGGAAGGAGACTAGAGGAAGGTATGAAACCAGTCTTCAAATATGGGAAAGGCTGCAAAAAGGAACATCAGAATAATGTTTACACCATGTTCATTGTAGAAATGGGCTATTCATATAAAAGACAAGATAAACATTAGGAAAACTGGGTTACAGTACTTCTAGTTGAGATGAGGAATGGGTATTTTAGGTGGGATGAGGAGCTTTCTTTCACTGGAAGTTTTGAAAACAGAACAGATAGCAAAGACAAAGACATAGTTGATTTTATTGACTATAACCCCAAGGTTGTAGGGGTAGATCTCCTGAGGTTTATTTCCTGTGATTACATATTGTGTATTTTAGTCGGTATTTAAGGAAAGGTAGATGAGCTCTGGTGTCTGAACATACTGCATTCCCTCTGCAAGACTTTCAACAACGCATGGCTCAAGCTGGCTGTCTCTAAGATAGTTATCTTCTGCTTTGTTATGTAAGCATGGGAATTGGAGAATTTCAAAGTGCAGGGGATGAGGCAGGGTTCCCTGACGCACACTTTTCAGAGAAGAAAAGCTTCCTATCGTATGGAAAATATCAGTGAGAGAAGCTCCAGCTAAAAAAAAAAAAAAAAAAAAA
>VXAB01009276.1:115297-125649 GCA_013399175.1 Odontophorus gujanensis
AAAAAAAAAAAGCAAGCTGACTGAAGTTGTCTAAATATGAGCATGTCTACTTTCTATGTATGGTGCTTGGGGTTCTAAAAAGGCAAAGAGTTAATTTTGTCTTTCCTCCCTCACCAGAGAGAGATTTTCCAGTTGTGGTAAGTGTAATAACTGCGTATGAATGCAGCTAAGCTGTTGCAGAGTGTTTAGGTTTAAAGGGTGCTGCAGCCTGTGATAGATGGCCTGTCAACAAATGCAACATTTGATGGTGAAGATGCGCAGAGAACTGCATACATCAGTGAGCTCTATCCAGAGCTGCTGTTGAAGAAGCCTGCTGAGCAAGCAAACAGCTTCTATAGTGACTTGCATTTGCTCCTGCTTTGGTGAGATTGATCTAGGTAGAGAAATAAGGTAAGACGTGAAGTCCTGGTCAGTCTGCATGCAAACATAGATTTCAGATAGTGTCATTAAAAACTGAGTATCCAAGGGATTAGAGCATCTAGAGCATTCGAGGTTATAATACAAGACTGCCTTGTAGTGACAGAAAATCCACATTACTATAGGGAATAAACTCAGACTGTGTTGTGGGTTGAGATGTGCAGTGCATTGCATTACTGCAACACTGTTGGCTACAATTTGTCCATCAAGCTCACCAATTAAATGTTTTGGAAGTTCCACACAAAAGGTGCCCAGCTGTGGAGCAGCTGTGTTGTGACATTTACAGTAGCTTGCTGCTGCAAGGACACAAGTGAAAGCTTCCTCTCCCATTCACCAGACAATAATGTGCAAGTGCTTTCAATTGAAGTATTACAAATTGTTACAAACCTTAAATTTACAGGGAAACATACATCAGTGTCTTTTACAACAGTTTGATAAGGAATCCTTCATAAAAGATGCAGAGGTGACGTTTGTCTGATGTGCATTTTGTGAAACATTGCCATCCCTTGCCAGCAGAGCTCTTGCATCACACTGAATTTCTGTATGTTGTATGAGAGATGCCCAAAGCTTTGATATTCTGATATGGTTGAGCAAGTAAGCTATGTGCTTTGAATGGTCTTTACACAGAAAACAATGAAATCCAAGAGACCCAGAAAGAGTTTTGGGTTTTGTTGCTTCATTGTTTTTTTTTCAATTATAGTTAAACAAACACCAAAACAACAACTCTGAATAGAAACAGAAGTTTAGGAGGTACAAAGAGAAACTCTACCACAGAAAGGCAGAGTTCCATTACATTTTCACAAGTCCGGTGTGGTTAAGTGGATACATCTGAAAGGTAGTAAAGGCAAATTGTGATCCTAATGGAGAAATCAGCTGTAGCCTTAATTTTACACCTATTAATTTACATTGTGTTGATTTCAATGTATTTATTGTACCTAGAATCCTCTTACTATGATAAAAAAAGTAACCAGACCCTCGTGTGTTTGCTAATCCTGATGTGAAGGTTTAAAACCTTAGGTCATGAAGCTTACTTGAGAAGGAGATGTGTGCATTAAGGAAGTGATGCAATCTCTTTAGAGGGAAAGCCACAGGAAGTAAATAGTTGTTTTGCACATAGCTGTTTATTAATATTTTTGAGCAAACTGCATGGACCTATTAGCTACTTAAAGCACTGGGATGCTTGGAAAATGTTTTTATTCAGATTGTGTTTTACAGGAAAAGGGATTGTTGCACTTTAACACTTACATAATTCGATAAACTTTTGGAAGGTACCTTTATTTAATTTCTGTATTCCTTTATCAGGCTGTGTTTTGTCATTAAATGAATCTTCCTCCGTTGTTTTATCATGTGGTAAAGTACAGCTTTTTGTATTAACGGTTCTGCTCACTGCTCCTTCAAAACCAGTATTTTGATTAAAAAAAAGCAAAAAGAAATTAGAGAAAGGGCACAAAGAATAAAAGTTGCAGACCTGAGAAGCACCTGCTGTAGATCTCATGATCGCAGAAACTACGAGCACAGCTTTGCATATACTTGGGACTTGAACAAGGAAAGAAATGTATTATGGATTTAAAAGCAAACAAAAAAGTCTGATCAAGTCAGATTAATTTTCCTTTATGTTTAGCTACTGCATTCTGCTTGATCTGAAACCTCTGGGGTTTTTTGTGTTTTTTTTGTTTTTTTTTTTTCTAGCAGCACGTTTTGGAGTGTTCTGTAATTAAGCCCAGATGTTAAAGTATGTTGGCTATGTTTGCATTAGCAAAACGTATCTTTGGCTCCTAAACTCAGTGAAACACAGAAGTTCTCTGTGAATGAAGCCCTGTAGATGGCTTATTAATTTTCAGGTATCTGAACTTCAGCTAATATGGTTAGTTCTCTTACGTAAAAATAGGAAGAGTAGGCCCAACCATTAGAAACTTGACATAGGAATTAATAATCTGTGCCTGTGTTCGATCAGACAGTCCAGTGAAACCTCAAGATCTGATTCATAGATGAGCAGAAGACTGAAATAGTCATTTGGGTAATTTTGCTTTCCAGGACATGTTCGTACAGCTAGCAATTAAGTCAGCCTCTCTTCAGTCAAAGGATGATGTCCTGAAGGTACTGCAGCCTCTTCTAATTAACATCCAAGTCATTAGCAGCACAGCCAGCAATAGTTGAGTGATTCTCTTTTTCCTGTGAAGACCACAAAAAAATTACCCTGTGATGGGAACTTTGAAAAAATTAAAGGTAAAATCTTCCAGCGCCTCCTCAAAGGGACAAGGGCGGTCATTCTGTGCTGTATCTAAGGCAGTGAACTGGGTATGCACATTAGTCACTCAAACTCTGACCCAAATGGGCATAAATGATTTAATACTGAGGTATAACTGCAGAAAATACAGCAGCAAAGAGAACATGCCTGGATTTGCATCTTTAAGTATTTCATCTCATGTTGGTCAAGTTAAGACAGTTCCTTTCTCTAGGAAAGCTCTCAGGTTTATTTCAAGATATTAATAATGTTCTGTGAGTGGAGGAATGTGTTGTTTTGTAGAAGATAGCTTCTTTTTCCCCCAGATGTTATGATGTGTAATGGGACTAAATAAAAGTAGGTGACACTGAGAAAGCAGGTTTCAAAGACTTTTTTTAAATGGAGGGTTCACCATTTCTGTGAAAAGCAGATCTTTTGCAACAACTGACTGTCCACATTGCCCGGCAGGTTCTTTAGGCAATATAATTTTACTATTTACATCGTGGCAGAGGCTGTGCATTCCGTTTTCTTTTGCAAAGTGGCATAGTGTAGTTCTGCTGCGCAGGCTGATCTCAGAAGTAACTGGTAAAGAGGTTTCTAACAGTAAAGATAAACAGCAGAATCACCTCGGTACAGATTGCATGGAAGTTATTCCTTTCAATTAATTTGGGGGGAGGGCTATTTTCCATCTCTTGGGCTGGTGAATTTAAGTCCCCATATCTCTAGCTGTAGCCTGTTGTGTTGTCTTGTTCTTTGTAGGCTGGCTGCAGACTGAGGGAGAACTCACTGTCTCTTAAGAGATGTTCACAGACAGCTTTTACTGGCCCGTGAGGTGCAGGTGAATGTTCTATTGTAACACTAGGCCCCCTGTCCTGCTTTAGCTTGTGTCTGCCTTTAGATAAAGAGTCATCCTTTCCTTTCTCACACTTAATCCACTGCAGGTGTGTCAGATGACAGCGAGTTTGTGTTTGAGATGGTTAAGTGTTTCTAGGAACCATAAGAAATGAGATTTAGAAATATGATACAGTGACATGTTCATTTGGATTGACTCCTGACTTTGTCACAGTGCATACCTGTTTAATTCCAAGTTCAGAATGCAGTATAAACATGTCAGTAAACCAACTCTCCTCGTGGATACTGAAGAAAGCTGAATCTCAGACACTTTTCATCCTACCATGGTACTGGAAAAAATGAAATTCATCTGATAGTTAATTTTTATGGATGTATATGGGGAAAACCCAAATACACATCTTTTATTGGCTACTCAGAATGAAGACAATTTTGTAGTTTAAATGCTAAAGAAATTAACTTGTAAAATCTTGTATGCCCTAAGTATATATTTTTGTCCTATGTTTTCTTTTATAGTAAAGTTTAAGCTAAATATTTCTTATATTTCTGAAAAGAAATTTAGTTTAGCCACTGTTGTACTTTCCAGACTACAAAAGCAGTTTTTAAGTAAACATCTGAAAGTGAAATCGTGTTTTCAAGAAGGTGGATTATGATCCCTTAAAATAAACATCTCTCCTTAGCGACTGTATATACTTAGACAAAAAGCAAATCGATTGCAGCTGCTTGTCTTTATAGTTGTGTTGGTGATTTGTTTATATTGTTTTCTGTAATTGCTCTACGGGTATTAAGAGCTCCGTGTAAACCACTAATGTTAGAAATAGAAGTCTGAAGTAAATCTTTTAGAAGTGATAGATTTTATATCATGGAGGAGGACCAAGACTAAGCATCTGCTGACTTTTTATTCTGCACTGTGTGACTTCAGTGTCCCAGCATCGTTTTGAAAACATCTGGCATCACTTTCTGAGCCTTTCTGTATATCCCAGCATCTATTGAGCTGTGTGAGATGTTTCTAATTTGATCGCAGGTACAAGTTCATCTTTTTTGTTTTTTTCTTGTAGTTGAGAACCTGTGCTGATAGGGCAGGAAGGTTGGTTTTGTAGGAGCTCGCTTGCAAGGTAGAAGGTGCTTGTTCCATCAGTGGTACAACTCCTGTTGACTTCAGGGCTGCTCGAGCAGACTTGCTCTGTTTAAACGTGCATAGTGGCTGCAAGCTTTTTCTTATAGCCCTCGGATACACAGTGTAAATCTGTAACAATATCAAGTGCTACTCAATAAGAATAATAACCTGATTGCATTTTTGTGCTGTATATTTCCCTCCTACGGCTCCGAAGGTATGGTGTATATAGGCTGTCTTTGCACTGAACTGGCTATACTTTGTAGCTGAAAAGCAAAAGCGAGTACTGTACTAAAGATGATTGTAGTCTGTGGTTCCAGACATGGAAATACTTTTTGCAGGACGTGAAGTGTAGCTTCAGTGCAACAAATTTGATTTTTATATTTTTTATTAATATGCATGGAAGACTAGGGATGATATTTTCTAAAAAATGAACTCGGTTTTGTACATTTTTCAATGTTTAAAACTCTCTGGTTTAACATTACCTCTGAATTACCGCTATCAGTAAATCCTTAAAGGAAATACCTCAACTTGAGCGTTCTTTTTTTCTCGCGAGTTGCCTGGTAGGTTGAAACGGACTGTGGTGTGTGATGAACTAACTGAGCAAAACAGCAATGACGTAGAAGCTTCACCTATACTGTAAGTTGTGTGATTTACTGGAAGGGAACCAAATGATACACTCCAAGTGTTGATGTGCAGTGTACAATCATGGCTCGTTCTGCCCGACTGGACGTTTTCCTTATTACTGGCTTGTAAACTGAGTTTTCATCATGAAGCCAAATTAAAAATGAAGGAGAAAATGTTCTGTTTCCTTTGGATTTTTTTTTTCTTATGCGTGTTTTTGATATGCAGCAAGGTCTGTAATAAGCTAACGGCCGCAGTCAGAACCGAATAAAACTAAGTTCACACATGTTTAGATGCACCTTATTGATGTATGCCATGAGTTGATGTGGCAGAGTGTGTGCAGGAGAATAGCATTTACCTGACACCTCAGAGTAAGAAATACAGGGCTTTAAGGTTTTTTGGTGTGACTGGTGGGTTGGTTGGTCATTCTGTAGAGCTGGAGGCGTGTTACTTGGTTTCACTGGTGGTTTCTGTGTCTTTTGGTTGATAGGTTGTTTTCCCCTCTGACCCCACCCCATCCCATGGATGAATCCAATTCTATCGTATGTCTTAAATAAGAACACTGAAAGACGTGAAAAAAACCGGGGTGCTAGAGGCCTGTGGAGGACAAGTATGTCTAAGGTAGACCAAAGTAGCTCTGGCTAATTTGAATTACCCAGGAAACAGTCAAGAAGTGATCTGACATTTCATTTATTACATGTAGGAGAAGTGCCTTGCAGAAGGAAAAAGCTGTGACGAGGTCCAGCAGGTAGAAGGTGAATTAAGACTGAGTAAAACAGTGGTGAAGTTTAACGGTAATGACACATTCTTCATAATGCAAAGATTTCAGGTAGAGACTTGTTGGTACTTTTTCTTAAAATTAGTCGCTGCTTTCCATGTATGGTGTTTCTGTAGGATTTGAGTAATGACTGTCTTGAGTCAGCTTAGTAATGCAGGGTTTGCATGGAAGAGTAAACTTCTGTGGATGACAGCAAATGCCTATTTAAGCAAAAAAGATCAAATATTTGAAATGAGACTTCTTAATACAAATAGTTATCTCTTTCTTTCAGTGAAGTCCTGCCAGACATGCAGCAATGTTGCACATGTACTTATTGAAGAAAATCTTTGAACACCTGAGCCATTTCTGAACTTAATACATTTTTCTTCTTCTGCTCCGAAGTGCAAATAATGTATTGATTCTAATCATCTGTAAGTAGATTATATAATTTCTGAAGCTAGTTCCAGAGCATGCTACAGGAATGGGAAACACTATTTACAAAGTAAGCAGTGCAGCAAAGTGCTGCTGTAGGAAGGTGAGCTGCGGGCACTCTTCTCTCTCACCTGTATCTTCCCATCCTTCTGTTACTCTCTCCCACATAACTGGTGATAGGACCACAGGGCACGGCCTCAAGTTGTGCAAGGGGAGATTCAGGTTGGATGTTAGGAAAGCTTTCTTTGAAAAGAGTGGTCAGATGCTGCCCAGGGGGGTGGTGAGGTCACCATCCCTGGAGATGTTGGAGAAACGTTTAGATGTTGTACTGGTGGACACAGGGAAATAGAGGTGGTAGGCGCACAGTTGGACTGGATGATCTTGTAGGTCTTTTCCAAGCTTGGTGATCCTGTAATTCTATGATTGTTCTTAAGAAGGCAGGCACAGCAAGAGTGTCTGATACCGTGTCTGATAACCGTCTTCACTCTGTTTCCAAGTGCTGTGCTTCCTGCAGTAATGCACTCAGGCAGTCCTTGTTGCGGTCCTCCCGTAGGACGTTACCCGCTGTGCCACCGCTCCTCACTGCTGGGGCACAGTGGCCTCGTCGCTACGTGCTGCTGCCTGGGGCTCTGAGCCGAGGCGCGTCAGAAGCACTCCCCCACACAACCAACGCCCACCGCCCAGCTCGCAGCGCGCGCCATTCATCCCAACTCCAGACCGCCCCCTACTTCAGTTGCTATGCGACGGGGCGCGACCGGAAGTCCAGCGGCCGCTTCCGTCGGAAGTGACGGGCAGCCGGGCGGGGCGGCTGCGAGCGGGGGATGCGCGGGCGGCGGCGGCGGCGGCGGGGCTGGGGCTGGGGCTGGGGCAGGCCGTGGGCGTGATGCTGAGCCGCAGCTCGTTCACCGCTCTGGCGGTGGGGGTGTGCGCCGTGTACGTGGCTCACACGTGCTGGGTCATGTACGGCATCGTCTACACGCGGCCTTGCCCTGAGGGCGGGTCGGCCGCCTGCGTCTGGCCCTACCTGGCGCGGCGGCCCAAGCTGCAGGTGAGCGGCGGGGCCGGGCTGCGCCTGGGCGCTGCGGTGGCGGGGCCGAGCGGGAAGTGAGGCTAGAAACAGTGCGCTTGCGTTACTACGGATCTCCGCTCCCAGCGTGCCGACGGGCGAGCTTAGCGCTTCTCTACCGTGATTCCCCTCTGCTGTGTCCTCCGTTACAGTTGAGCGTCTATACCACCACGCGGTCCAACATCGGTGCGGAGAGTAATATCGATCTGGTTTTGAACGTGGAGGATTTTGACATCGAGTCCAAATTTGAAAGGTACGTCCGAGAAGCGTGACCTGTTTTCCTTTTTTGCGGTTTGTGGGCTAAGTAACAGTCACGTGAATCAGTATACGTATAAAATAAGTAGGTCGACTGTTCGTGACAGTGTTGTTGGAAGAATAGAATTATTCTTTCCTTCTTTGGTTTTGGATTGAAGCTATTCTTGCGTGGTCTGCTTTGTCTGCACTTGTATTCATAAAATGCTAACTATAGAGGCAGTGATGAAGCAGGGAAGATGTGAATTGGACATCAGCTATGGAGCTGAGGACAAGGTGCTGTTATAGGTTCATAAAAAAAGTATTTAAAAGTATGCACTTTTTCCTTAATTCAAAGTTCCTAAAATATTTCATGAATGACAGCACAGTGCCTGCCGTGCTGGACTTGGTGAGTTCATGTAACACCAGTAAGAAGGCTTTTAGACTTTTTACATTCATTATAGAGTGGCTTGGGCTGGAAGAGGCCTCAAAGACCATCTAGTTCCAACCCCATGCCATGGGCAGGGCTGTCCCCCCCAGCTCAGCTGCCCAGGGCCCCATCCAACCTGGCCTTAAGTGGCTCCAGGGATGGGGTGCCCACAGATTCTCTGGGCATCTGTGATAGAATCTCACTGCCCTTGGTGAAAAATTTTCCCCTGAAATCTTACCTAAATCTCTCCTCCTTTAGTTTAACAACGTTGTTCCTTGTTCTGTTGCTGTCTGCCCGTGTAAAAAATTGATTTCCTTCCTGCATATAAGCTTCCTTTAAGTATTGGAAGGCCAACAGCACATCTCCCCTGAGCCTTCTCCAGGCAAAACAGCCTCAGCTCTCTCAGCCTGAGAAGTGCTGCAGCCCATTGATCGTCTTAGTGGCCCTCCTCTGGATCCACTCCAGAAGCTCCACAGTGAACAGTCATCTCATGGTTGCAAGAAAGAAATCCCCTCTGAGCAACGCTGCTCTGGCAAATACAGAAATGCTTGTTTCTCTTGTGTATATTTTACAGACCCTGAACTCTGTACAGAATTGTCTGCAGTAGTTTATCAGATCCCACTCTAAATACCTTGCTAGTTGTGCTGGATCATTAAAACACTGGTTAATTTATGTCACTGTACTGTTGTCTGCTACATACACAAATATTTTGCAGTAGCATACTTTGCTTGATAATAAAAATGGCTTTCCATAGTGAAAATCCAAACTCAGCGTGC
This sequence comes from Odontophorus gujanensis, assembly GCA_013399175.1. Taxonomy (NCBI): domain Eukaryota; kingdom Metazoa; phylum Chordata; class Aves; order Galliformes; family Odontophoridae; genus Odontophorus; species Odontophorus gujanensis. The sequence goes on from VXAB01009276.1 coordinate 124,218, forward strand.
CTGGGAATGTTTGAGGCCATCCCCTAATAACGTATGCAGGTCTAGCAGCTACATGATTTCTTTTCTTAACAGCTGTGACTTCAGATGGAACCTGGAAGTCATTCAGTGTTACCTTTCCTTGTGCTGTAACAGCATGCATTTAACTGTTTCAGTGCTAACGATCATAGAAGTAAAACTTTTCTGGTGCTTTAGGGTTTCAAGATCTTTTGAAGGGATGTTACTGCTGAGATCTTAACCTTAGGCAAATTTCTGAGTGTGCTCTTTAATTACAAGGAGGTGCTCATAATGACTAGAACTGCCTTTATGCATTACGTTTGCTGTCTCAATTTTGTTGTTTGAAGCAGTTGTTTTTCACTCTCCTGACACAGATCTATTCCATCTCTTTCTCATTCTGCCTTTTTAATAATAATAAAAAAAAGTGAACTTCTGTGATTTGGGTAACGTTAATCTTAATATTCTGTGGCAGATTTTAAAATCGGGCTGTTTTACTAACATGGTCTTGCTGAAAGAAGACCCCATTTTGGTTTTTTTTTTCCCCACTGAAAGTATCCAGAGGGGAAAAAAAACCAAAATGGTAAGGATGCTTTCTTGGCAAATGCAAAGAGAGTGAATTCATGGCTTGAGGCTCTACAGAGTTCTGTGTTCAGCACGCTATAGCCGAGAAGGTAAAGTGCCTGGCTTTGATTTTTATTTATTTTTTTTCCCTTCTTCTTTTAGTCATGCATACAGTCTCTGAACACACTCAGCACCTGGAAGGTTATTCTCTCCAAGTCCTAGCATAATTTGGACAGTGCAACATATTGGCAGGGGGAAATGTCAAAACTGATGATGCATTCCTGTTGTCTCGGATAAGGAAGGATATGCTGAACAAAGATTAAAGTATCTTAATAGTAAAACATGGTAATGCAGATGCTGTGATAACATTGGAGTGTGTGAATTGATCCCACCCAGCCATGGCTCTTTAGGGCATTTTAATGAGGGGTGCATTTTCTTGCTTACTTTCAGAACATGGTAAGATCTTCAGTGATCCCTATCTGTAACAGCTTCATATTTCAACGTGTCATCTCATAATGTCCTTATTTTGTATTTTAGGACAGTGAATGTCTCTGTACCAAAGAAAACTCGAAATAATGGCACATTATATGCATATATCTTTCTTCATCATGCAGGCATTTTGCCTTGGCATGATGGTAAGCAGGTGCATATAGTAAGCCCTCTGACCACGTACATGGTCCCTAAACCAGAAGAGATTAATTTGCTCACTGGAGAGTCAACCACACAGGTAGGTGGATTTTCCACCTGTAGAAGGACAAGTGGGGAAAGAAAATGCATTTCTTTTGTAGACGCTTGTAGTGTTAGCATCTGCTGTGCTTGCATCTGTAGAATAATGGGGATATTTAGAGACAAAAACAAAACAAAGGCAACCCCCCCC